>JXCR01141215.1:0-33779 GCA_002079205.1 Phalaenopsis hybrid cultivar
ACTGATTATGACCAATCTAGCTTTGATCTTGATCCCCAAAATGATCCTCAAATCGTACTTGAGTACGGTGAACTCATTGTTAAGTTCAAAGAAGACATCAATGACACCGTTTACGACAACATTGATAACAAGGAGCCAATTCTCAAGTATCACGGTACACTGCTTACCATCAACCTAGATCTTTCTAACTAAGAGGAGGAGATACTGGAAGATTCAATAATGGTATCTCAAGAAGAAGGAATCACAAAAGTTAAGGAGCAAAAAAGTGTTACCACAAAGAACAACCACAAAGAACAACTCCAACAGACAAAGGAAAGTAGATAATAACTCGAGACGAGATACCCCCACCTCCACTAGTGGAAGAACTACATGATCAAGATAAAATTGGAGGATCATACAAAATAGACTACAATATGCTAGCTCATCTTACAAAGTTGCAGGCCCAATTAAGAAGCTACGACGCTCTGATCCTGTCAAAGGAGATGAGAGAGTCTTTGGTTACTTCTTTGCTTGACCCAGAAATTTGCTTAGCTCAGTTGGCCACACATCACAGATGAAGAATTGCTACTCGGTACCGCCAAGCACAACCGTCCACTCTAAATCTCTGTCAACATCGGCAGATTTGTGTTGTCTAGAGTTTTAGTAGATCATGGAGCATCTCTTAACTTGATGAGCCGATGAACATTAGCCTACTTGGATATTGAAGCACAAGAACTTACGCCCGACAAATGATGTTAAGTGGATTTAACCAAAAGGGAGAAAGAGCCCTTGGATCAATTACATTTCTTATGAAGGTTGGAAAACTAGTGACAACCGCTAAATTTCATATCATCGATGGCGAGACCTCTTTTAACGCCCTGTTGGTTCGACCATGGATTCATGGACACAATATGGTTCCATCATCTCTATACCAGTTCATCAAATACTACAAAGATGGTCAAGAAAATTGCATCAAAGGAGACCTACAATCATTTTCAGTGCATGAAGTTGGTATCCATGAAGATGCTGCCTACTATGCGCCTCCAAAGAAGATTATCTTCTCTCGTGAAGTTATCACAAACAAAGATGAATATTCAGAAGAATTACAAAGAGGAGGACATTCAACTCTGCTTCAGTGATCTTCCACCACTCTCTTACAACGAGTGGGTGAAGGTTCTTTTAGTTCGCACCCCCGAGGTCGATGCCGGAGACTTGGACGAGGAAGAATCAACTTGATCATTGAACGGATTAGGCCAACTATCAATATTGGTGATGAAGACCATTCTGAAGATGAGATAATGATGACAAAAATGGAAGAAACCTCTGCACAAGATATCCCTAAAAGATATAGAGAAAAATGAATATGAAATAATGTATGATCAGATAAACCACTATGTGAATGCTATGACCCTTACTCCGATTCTCCCTTAAAAGATTGAGAGTTTAGAGGTCAAGGAAGTCCATAGTGTTGGTACAAAGTTGATCAAATTTTACTGTGCTTCTACCTCTACTGAGCTTGAAAAACATGTAAATTTTGATGATGATCTTACTGAATTTATGGAATTGCCTTTTGGTTACTTCTCGTCTTATGTTCAAATGTTAATTCAATAGGGACACCTACCAAAACAAATGCCAAAAGCTAAATTTTAACTTTTGAAAAATTATGGAATGCTAAAAGTCGAACTCCAATTTTAAAAGAAGATCTCGGATTTGGTATAGTCGGACCAGTGGATGAATATGAATTTTGCATGATTTTTACTGGTGAGTCAGAAGAGGATTGCCTCGGTATAGAGGATGATTTAGTTGATCAACTAATAGAAGATGCTCCCCCAGAATTTGAGGAGGAAATTAAATCTACCATTGATGACATGACTGAAGAACAACCCCGGTCTACATTTATAAGTTCTCTACTAAATGACAAAGAATCTTCAGAATTGATCAAACTGTTAACAAAATTCAAAGATTGCTTCACATGGAGCTATGATGAAATGTCATGACTGTCAGCAAAGGTTGCAGTTCATAAATTCTGGGTGGACAAGAATATAACTTGAGTAAAATAAGCTCCCAGGAGAATGCACCTTAAAATAGAACAACAAGTCATCGCCGAGGTGAAGAAACTAATAGACTCCAACTTTGGAAAAGAAGAACAATACCCTACATGGTTAGCTAACATTGTACCTGTTAAGAAGAAAAATAGACAGATCCGTGTTTGTGTTGACTTCAGAGATTTGAACAAAGCATGTCCAAAGGACGAGTTTTCACTACCAATACCAGAAATGATGGTGGATATCGCTTCAACACAAAATTTTCTCCTTTATGGATGGATCGTCGAGATACAACCAAATCAAGATGGCTCCCAAGGATGCAGCACTTATATCCTTCAGAACACCGATTGGAAATTTCTGCTACATAGTGATGTCGTTCGGCCTAAAGAATGCTGGAGCAACATATCAACATGGAATGATGAAGATTTTTGACGACCTCATCCATAACCAAGTAGAATGCTACATGGATAATTTGGTCATCAAAAGTAAACAAAAAATAGACCATTTATATGATTTGAGGATTGTCTTCGAGAGGTTACGACGATATGACCTTAAAATGAATCCCTTAAAGTGTGCCTTCAGCGTTACTTCTGGGAAATTTTTGGGATTTGTTGTCCGTCATTCGGGAATCGAGATCGACCCGGATACAATTGAAGCTATTTGGAAATGCCTCCTCCTAAAACCTTGAAACAACTACGTTCCTTCCAGGGGAAATTGGCATATCTGAGATGCTTTATTTCTAATCTCTCAGGTAGGTGTCAGTCAGCCTTTCTCGACATTAATTCAAAAGGATGTCAAATTTGTTTGGGAAGAGAAATGTCAGCGGGCCTTTAAGGATATTAAACAATATTTAATGACACCTCCTTTTTTGGCAGCCCCTATTCCATGGAAACGGTTGATACTTTATACTACAGCCTTAGACGACTCTCTTGGAGCCCTCTTAGCCCAAGTCAACGATGAGGGTAAAGAAAATGCACTCTACTACTTGAGCCGTCGCCTAATACCGATGGAAATAAGGTATCCACCTATTGAGAAGCATTGTCTAGCATTAATTTTTGCTGCTAAAAAACTTAGACATTACATGCTTTCTCATAAGATTACCCTAATCTCAAAAGTTAATCCGTTGCAATATTTGACAACCCGACCAAACACTCTCTAGATGTTTAGCAAGATGTTCAATGATCTTATTACAATTTGATATAACTTTTGTTCCTCTCTATACTATCAAGAGACAGATACTTGCAGACTTTCTCGCTACACACCCACTGCCAGCTGGGTCCTCTCTCAACAATGAGTTACCAGATGAGCAAATACTACAAATGGAATTCTCCAGTGCGCAATGCTGGGAGATGTACTTCGATGGTGCTTCGTCAGCCAGAAAAGACAAAGGATCAAGCACAGTTATACCAGGAAAAGCAGGGATCATTTTGATCTTTATCACGCTAGATAAGGGTATGTTGAGGTTCTCATACTACCTGACAGAGCCGTGCACCAATAATGAAGCAGAATATGAAACTTTAATCACCAGATTGGGAATGGAAATCTCAATGAATATAATGAACATTGCCATCTATGGCAACTCCAAACTTATCATCCAGCAAGTCGTCGGACAACACAGAACTCTAAAATCAAGGTTAGCAGAATACCATCAGTACACGATGAAGCCCTTGGAGCAGATTCTCGATCTAACATTCTACAAAATTCTTAGGGGAGATAATTCCCATGTCGACGCTCTAGCAAAACTTGCTAAGGAAATGGCATGTCCCCGAAAGATTCCATTGAAATATTAGTGTAAGGAAGATGAGTCTTATCTCAGATCGACCTTAAAGCTCTACACAAACTCAAAAAAAAAGAAGCAATAAACACAATTGCAGACATCAATGAAGATTGGCGCAAGTCGTTAATAGAATATTTGTATACTGAAAAGCTGCTAGAAGACAAGTCTGAGGCACACCACATCACAAGAAGGGCTATGTCTTATGCCTTGATGGGAAATGATTTATACAGAAGATCATTCAAAAAAACGTGGCTACGGTCATTGAGCAAAGCCGAAGCACAAAATATTGTCAAAAAAGTACATGTCAAATTGTGTGGCACTCACCAGTCAAGGCTGAAAATGAAAACAAAGATCAAAAGACTCGGTTATTATTGGCCAACAATGATGTCAACCAGCGTGGATACAACTAGAAAATGTCACCAATGTCAATTGCATGGGGTTGTCTTACACCAGCCTCCAAATGTGCTACACCCAACTATTGCCTCTTGGCCATTCGAGTGTTCGGGCACAGACATAATAGGTTCGATAGACCCTCAATCTTCTAAAGGACATAGATTTATACTTGCCGCTACAGATTACTTATCCAAATGGGTAGAGGCAGTACAGTTACGTGAGGTCACGACATAGCACGTCCTTCAATTTTTCAAAAGCCAAATTGTCTACCATTTTGGAGTACCGCTAAGAATAATTTCCGACAATCGGGCAACTTTCAGAAGCATAAAGATCAATAGTTTTGTCAAGAGACATGAGATAGATTGGAGAAACTCTACAATTTACTATCCCAGAGCGAATGGTCTGGCTGAAGCATTCAAAAAAACACTGGTACAAATTTTAAATAAAACACTCGATGAAAACAAAAGGGATTGACACAACAAACTATTAGAAGCCTTGTGGGCATATCGAACAACATTTAGGACTCCCACTCAATGTACACATTATCTGCTCGTGTACGGGTCTGAGGCTGTGCTACCGTAAGAAATCCAGACACCATCTCTCAAAGTTGTCGTTGTCAATCAACTCACAACCGAAGAAAGTGCAAAACTCAGACTTGAAGAACTGGAGAGTCTAGAGGGAAAATGACTAGAAGCACAACAACAGTTGGAGCTTTACTAGGTGAAGATGGTACAAGCCCAAGGACATTAAAAATTGGTGACCTCTTACTTGTGCTCAAAAGGCCTATTCTTGCACGTCTTAAAATAGGTGGAAATTTTGAGCCAACTTGGGAGGGACCATTTGTTGTTGAAAAGGTCTACACAGGAGGAGTTTACCAGTTAGTGGACTTCTGGGGCGAAAGACCCATGTTACAATTAAATGGGCGATATCTGAAAACCTATTACGCAACCTGATGCCGCTTGCCTCCTCTTGTTGTGAAACTTTGAAACTTTGATTATTTTAGGGTTATCTATGTGGCCAAATTTCTATGACCCGGTCCAAATTTTGTAATTAACCTTAATATAATGAAAATTTTGAGAAAAATTTTAAACTTCAAATTTTATCCTTTCTACTGTTGAACTTAATATTCCACTAAATTAAAAAAAAATCATACATAAATAAAAAATTCATTTCATTAAAATAAGCTAAAATTTACTTTAATAAATACTTTGTTTTGTTCTCGTTCATTCCAAGTTTTGGCCCACTGACATTTTTCTTGTCGTCTGCAGAAAAATGTCAGGATAGAGGCTGATCTTCGATTTCAAAGATGACTGGAGCCTCGCCCTAAAAGAGGAAATGGCGCCGCAGGGTGGCACCATAGACTTCAACATGGACTTTAACCAAGTCGATATGGACTCTGAAGGTCCTCTGATGAATGTAGTCAGCTGTCGAGAAAAGGAGGGGTTGCCTTTACTTTTGAGGGTGGCCGCCAAAGACAATACATCACATAAAAGAAAGAACATGATGATAGAGCAGGACCCGAGGGAGGACCCAACCATCTGTAATCCATGATAGCTACACCAACCGGAGGCCTGGTAGCCGCCAACAATGAACAACTGCCAGACGCTTCGCTTCGCAGAACTCAACGCAGAAAAGCTAGCCGCAGAAAATAGAGGGATTTTTTATGAGAAGAACGTACGTCAGAGAGAAACAAACAATTTACTCACCCCTATTTCTGAGGGGCATATCTATGAGCCAGACATGAAAGAAAATTCTTACAGCCTACCCGCCACAGATGAAGAATCGGGGTTTGTCACAGGGCCAGAGAAACCTTCAGCTTTAGATGCCTTATGCACGGGTTGCTTGACTTGCAAGGTTGAGATACCTGCAGGGCCATCAGCCACGTGGCATTTATAGAATGCCCAGATTGAAATGTTCTACAATTACGATGCTTCAGTACATTGGAAGAGTATACCTCCACCACCGATGGATCTCAGACTCCAAATTTTTTGATTGATGTGCCATACGTCCCATTTGGGACAGATCAACATATACCATGGAGCCCAGGGTCGTACATCCCTCTAGATTCCGAATCTCATGTTCCAGATCAGCCAGTGCTAGTTTGCGTTACTGCCGATGTTCAGATGGAGGAACGCCCGCGACAGCTATCGAATCCTAGTACGATGGAGTACTACAGAATGGGCAAGATGAATAAAAGAGAATTTGAATTTTATGAGAAAGTCCAAGGAAGATTCATCAACATACTAGAAGGCCTAGAGTTGTATACCAAGGTCTTCTCCAAAAGTGAGGAAAGAAGCATTCTTGACTGCATCTTTGACTTGAGGGATAGAGGCCAAGCTGGCTTTCTCATGGAAAGAACATACACTGAGCCGAAGAAATGGATGAGAGGAAAATGAAGAATCCCCCTTCAGTGTGGCTGTTGTTATAATTTTACAAATGACAGACGGGGAAATTTGCTAGGGATCCTTAAACATGACCAGGTAGATCCACTACCTCTTATAATAAAGTGGATGATCAAGAGGATGGTCAGATGGAACATACTGCCAGCTACCTGCATCCCGAGTAGTTTTATAATAAACATCTATGATGGGGGAGATTACATCCCTCCCCATATAGACCACCACAATTTTGTGAGGCCCTTCTACACGGTCTCATTCATGAGAAAAAGCATTATTTTATTTGGGAAAGAGATTGATATTGTCAGCCCTGGAAAGTTCAGAGGAGTCGTAGAGATTCCATTGCCAGTTGGTTCAATTTTAGTTCTGAAAGGAAACGGGGCAGATGTCACCAAGCATTGCATTCCAGGGGTGCGGCACCATAGGGTGTCTGTAACCTTCCATAGAATGGACGACAACATAACGCCATATGGATTCTAGCCAGACCCGAGCTATAAGAACTATTATCGTACCAGCTATGAGAGGGTTGTACCTCTAAGTACATGTAAATGGAACTCTTGTCCTGGAGCTTGGCTTAGAATGCCTGCTCGATCTGGAGCTCTTCATACATGATACACATAATCAGAGGGTTCACTTTTTTTGCAGCAACATGATATGTATCACACATACTCAGCCTACAATGTATACATGGCATGAGATGTTCTAGATATATTTTGATATGGACTATATATTTTACATTTTTGAGGCGTCAGCCTATGTTTGATCTGTGATGTTTTCATTGGAGTAGATTAATGGAACTTTCTCTCAGAAGTGTGCCTTTTTGTCAGTTGCCTTTTTGTACGATGGATGGAAGCCATGAACCACGCGTTGGTTTAGAATTTTAATGAATAAAGAACGAAACAACAAATCTTTAACAAAAATAAAATTCAAACAAAAATAATCACAAATGAATAAGCAACAAAACAAATTTCATTTGAAATTAACAAATTAAAATTAAAATTTTAAAGACATATTTTGAAAAATTAAATGTGATAAAGACAACAAGAGAAGAAAATGAATCTGTTGAGTGGATTCTCTTGGTTTTAGAGTTTCTTACTCTTTGTGCGCGAAGCACAACCATCTTTATATGCATTAAATCTCTTCACATCCCAGCAGAGTTTTGTATTATGCATGAAGCCTCACAAATATCTACAAACCTTATTAAACAAAATCAACTTTTTCACATCACACATTTCTGCAAATTCAACACAACAAACTCTTTCGAGAATTGATTCCTAAATTTCAACTATCACATATTTGAATCAGTCTTATATTTTTGATTCACCATATTCGAGGTTGGTACCTAAATTATGACACTCTCTTCTGAGAATTGTCCCTATATTTTAATTCTAACATATTTGAATCAGTCCTATGTTTTTGATTCGCTATATTCGAGGTCAGTCCCTAACTTCCAGCTCTATTTTCAAGATTGATTCCTAAATTTCAATCCTTCCTTTCAAATCAGTATCTACATTTCGAGTTCTTCACATATTTTTATATTCTATTCATGTATTCACCACAAATTTACACGTTTGAATCTGCATATTTTCTACATAGGGAGATATATTTTTTCTCGTCACCTCTTAGGTTGGATGTGAGTCACAGTGCTTTCCTTCCTAACTTAATCAATATATTTTTCCGCTATCACTTGTGTTGGATGTGAGTCCTAGAGCTTTCCTTCTCAATGTAGAAAATATATTCCTCTTCACCTCTTAGGTTGGATGTGAGTCCCACTGCTTTCCTTCTTAACGTGATCGATATATTTTCCAGCTACCACTTGGGTTGGATGTGAGAACGAAAGCTTTTTTCCTCAATGCAGTAGATATTTTCCTCATCACCTCTTAGGTTGGATGTGAGTTCCAGTGCTTTCCTTCCTAACGGGATTGATATATTTTCCAGCTACTACTTGGGTTTGATGTGAGTCCCAGAGCTTTCCTCCTCAATGTAGTAGATATTTTTCTTGTCACTTCTTGAGTTTGATGTGAGTCTGAGTAATTTCCTTCCAAATGTAATTGATATATTTTCCCGCTACCACTTGGGTTGGATGTGAGTCCCAGAGCATTCCTCCTCAATGTAACAGATATTTTCCTCATCACCTGTTGGGTTGGATGTGAGTCCCAGTGGTTTCCTTCCTAACGTGATCGATTTATTTTCTCGCTACCACTTGGGTTTGTTATGAGTCCCAGAGCTTTCCTCCTCAATGTAGCAGATATTTTCCTCATCACCTCTTAGGTTGAATGTGAGTCCCAGTGCTTTCCTTCCTAACGTGATCAATATGTTTCCCCGCTATCTCTTGAGTTGGATGTGAGTCCAAGAGCTTTCCTTCTCAATGTAGGAAATATTTCTTTTTGTAATCTCTTGAGTTGGATGTGAGTCCCAGAGCTTCCTCCTCAATGTAGCAGATGATTTCTTCGTCATCTCTTGGGTTGGATGTGAGTCCCAGTGCTTTCCTTCCTAACGTGATCTTTATATTTCCCCGCTGTCTCTTGAGTTGGATGTGAGTTCAAGAGCTTTCCTCCTCAATGTAGAAAATATTTTTTTTGTCATCTCTTGAGTTGGATGTGAGTCCCAGAGCTTCCTCCTCAATGTAACTGATATTTTCTTCACATCTCTTGGATTGGATGTGAGTTCCAGTGCTTTCCTTCCTAATGTGACATATATATTCTCCCGGTCACATGTCAGTTCAAATATAACTCCCAATGGTAACTCAAACTAGTACAATCCATTCTTTCTGGCATATTATCCTTAATGGTTGTCGTCTTCTACATTATTGTTACCCTTTTGAGTCGGATGTGAGGCTCTGTGCTTTCCATCTCGATCCGGTCCTCCCACACAATCATATTCTCATCTTTTGAAATCAATTTTAAGACCACATTAAATTGATTATGACATCTGATTCCTAATTTGGGATTGATACCCAAATTTCAATTCTCACCTTGAGGTCAACACTTACATACTCATTCCCATCCTTTATAAATACCTGAAATTTCATAACTCAAAATTCACTCTCCGATCCCCAGCTCTTAAGGGCTTAGCGGGCAACGGGATTTTGATTTCAGTGACCAACAACTTCTTACGGGCAACTCCTCCAACTAGAAATAGCAATGAAAATTGTAATGAAGACTTTTGGTGAAGGATTGAAGTGATTTTGAATTCAATTGGGGGTTCAATTTTAAGGATTTTGAAATTTTTGTCACTTTAGGCCTGTTGGGTTAGACTTGGGTCTAGATTTGGCAAGGCTTGAGATAAATCCAAGATGATTGTTGAAAATGGTCAATAGGAACATCATGAAGTGTTTTCAACAAAATTGGGTGTCAATTTTGGGGCTAAGGCAATCAATTTGGTGGAATTTGGAGACAGCCAAGTTGGGGCAAATTTGGGGATTTTTGGACTTGGGCTAAAATTAAATAAAATTGAGGCCTCACTAAGGTTATTTAAAGGTCAAGTTTGGTGTGTATGAATAATATGAAGAGTTTAGGCTTCAAATTGAGGTAATTTGAGTAGGCTATTGGGTTTAATCTGGTGGGATTAAGTCATAGGGCCAAAATTGGGGGTTTAACTTAGACCAAACTTGGGCTCAAAGAATTGACCAATTAATCTTGGATTTGCTTTAAATTGGTCATATGAAAGGTTAATTTGAGTTTAGGAATGAAATTGGATGAAATTGGGACCAAATTGATGGACATTTGAGGTAAATTTTGGGAAATTGGGCCTTTAAAGACAATTTGTGCGTTTTGGTCAAAATGGTCAAATTGGGTCATTTGGTGGTTGAGAAAAATGAAATTGGTAATATTTGTAAGGTTTTGGGAATTTTTTAAGATTTTTTGGAATTTTTGAAATTTTGGGCCAAGGAGGGCCATGTTAGTAAATTTGGCAATTTTTTGGTGATTTGGGTAATTTGGATGTTTTCAAAAAGTTTGAAATGGTTTTTGAAAAATTTTGGTTATTTTGGGTAAATTTAAGAATTTTGGTCAAATTTAGGGTCTTAAAGGTACATTGGTAATTTGGGGGAGTTGGCGAGCAAAAAGGTAAAGTTGGGTATTTTTGGTAGAATTGGGGTGCCAACCACCATAAATGAGCTATCGACCAATGGAAACCCCATTTGGGTCCTCTATGTACTGGTCCTAGCTAAACCCTAGCCTAGGGCTAGTAGGTTTAGGGGACCATCTACATGAGTCTCCCAAAATATCAAGGGACCAAAACTAGGAAACTCTTGGGTTTAGGTTTGCGAGTGATTGTGGGTGAAGTTGAGTGCAAGTGAGTACCTTAGTTCTAGACAAACACCTAGGGTCAATCCTAAAGTCAAACAATCTTATGGGAACTCTCCTTGAGCTCCCTCATAATTACCCCACCTACTAAGTGCTAGAGGTCAGGACTAATATGTAGAGCCTTAAGTTGAGCAAGGAGGAGTTTAGAATTTTTAATGGCGAGGGTTCCTTTTCTAGTTTTATAAGAATAGTCAATAGAAAAGTCCTATGGCTAGACCTTAGGCTACTAAAGAGGAAAATCTAAACCTCAACCAAAAGTGAGGTCCTATGGCTAGACCTTAGGCTACTAAAGAGGAAAAACTAAACCTCAACCAAAAATGAGGTCACTATGGCTAGACCTTAGGCTACTAAAGAGGAAAAACTGAACCTCAACCAAAAGTGAGGTCAAAAATGGCCCCTAATAGATGTGGTGTGTTGGACAAGCACACCGCACGTATTGGTGTTGACCGATGAGATCAACAAGACTAATACAAAGTCCTAAGTCAATAGACATAGAAGGAGGTGTGAAACTATGTGCTATTTGTTTTTGTTGGGGAATTGGAAAGTGAATATTTGATCAAAATCTAGAAGTAGGAACTCTCACTGAGGATTGAAGAGTGGGTTTGAGTTATCAAGTTTCAGGTTTTCATAGAGGATGAGACTCAGTATGTAACTGCCGACCCAAGGGTGGGAATTGAAATTTTGGTATTAATTTCAGAAGAGGGTCAGAAGTTAGGGATTGACCTCGAAAGAAAAGGAATCAGAAGTTAAGGACTGATTCCAAAATGAGATTTGAATGTTGAGGATCAATTTCAAGAGAGAGTTGGAAGTTAAGGACCAACCTCGAAAGGAAAGGAATCAAAAGTTAGGACTTATTACAAAATGAGAATTGAATGTTAAGGATCAATCTCAAGAGAGAGTTGGAAGTTAAGGACCGACCTCAAAAGGAAAGGAATGAGAAGTTAATGACTGATTCTAAAATGAGAATTGGAAGTTAAGGATCAATCTTAGGAGAGAGTTGGAA
The DNA here is from genome assembly GCA_002079205.1 of Phalaenopsis hybrid cultivar. NCBI lineage: Eukaryota > Viridiplantae > Streptophyta > Magnoliopsida > Asparagales > Orchidaceae > Phalaenopsis > Phalaenopsis hybrid cultivar. The sequence continues at coordinate 11,901 of JXCR01141215.1, forward strand.
GTTCAGGATCGACCTTGAAAGTAAAGGAATCAGAAATTAAGGTTTGATTCCACAATGAGATGTGAAATTTAAGGATCAATCTTAAAAGAGAGTCGGAAGTTAAGGACCGACCTCAAAAGGAAAGGAATCAGAAGTTAAAGACTGATTCCAAAATGAGAATTGAAATTTAAGGATCAATCTTAGGAGAGAGTCAAAAGTTAAAGACCAACCTCCAAAGGAAAGGAATAAAAAGTTAAGTACTGATTCCGAAATGAGAATTGAAAGTTAAGGATCAATCTCAAAAGATAGTTGGAAGTTAAGGACCAACTTCTAAAGGAAAGGAATCAGAAGTTAAGGACCTGATTCCAAAATTCGAATTAAAAGTTAAGGATCAATCTCAAGAGAGAGTCGGAAGTTAAGGACCGACCTCAAAATTAAAGGAACCAGAAGTTAAGGACTGATTCCAAAATGAGATATGAAAGTTAAGGTTTAATCTTAGGAGAGACTCGGAAGTTAAGGACCAACCTTGAAAGGAGGGAATCAGCAGTTAGGGGCTGATTCCGAAATGAGAATTAAATTTTAGGTATCAATCTGGAAAAGAGGATCAGAAGTTAGGGACCAATCTTGAAAAGAGGGAATTAGAAGTTAGGGACTGATTCTAAAATGAGATTTGAAATTTAGAGATCAATCTCAAAAAGAGGATCGAAAGTTAGCGACCAACCTCAAAATGAGGGAATCAGGAGTTAGGGACTGATTCCAAAATGAGAATTGAAGTTTAAGGATCAATCTTAAAAGGAGGATCAAAAGTTAGGGACCAAACTTGAAAGGAGGGAATCATAAGTCGGGGACATATTCAAAAATTAAAATTGAAATTTAGTTATCAATCTCAAAAAGAGGATCAAAGTTAGGGACCGACCTTGAAATGAGGGAATCAAAAGTTAGGGACTGATTCTGAAATTAGAATTGAAATTTAAGGATCAAATCTAAAAAAGCGGATCAGAAGTTAGGGATCAACCTTAAAACGAGGGATCAAATGTTAAGGACTGATTCCAAAATGAGAATTGAAATTTACAAAGTGTTTGTGGTTTTGAACCCAAAGACATTTGTCATGTGAAAAGGTTAACATTGGTGAGGAAGATATGTGAAATTTTGTGAGATTTAATGCAGATAAGGACGGTCGTGCTGCGCGAGCAAAGAGTAAGTGACCTAAAATTGATAGAATCAACTCAACAGATTTATTTTTCTATTCTTGTTATTTTTATTATGTTTAATTATCAAAATATGTTTTCAAATTTTTAAAAAAAAATTTGATTGATTTTTTTCTTCAAAAGAGTATTTTATTTGAATTTTATTATTATCAAGTTTTTATTATTTTGTTCTTTGTTCCTTTTAGTCCCAAACCAACGTATGGCTCTGTGGCTTTTATTCATCACACAAGAAGAGCAACTGAACAAACAGACAAAATTCTTGAAGAGATTTCATTAATCTGCTCCAATAAGTGTTACAGGTTGAGTGCAGGCCAAAGCCTCAAAAAGTACAATTATGCTGACTGCATCAAAGCACATCCAAAAATATCCCATGTTGAGTACATATCATATACTGAGTATTTCTAATACATATCATATCTGCTGTGATAAAATGCAGTAAAAAGGAATCCTCTGAGTGTATATCTCTGGTAGGGCAAGCTCCCAGTCTAGCCGACCTACTAAGTCATGCTCAGGGACAAGTTCCCTTTTCATGTGCTTAGAGGTGCAACCCTCTCATGGCTTGTACTGTAGTAGTTCTTCCGGTTCCGAGTCTGGACGGAATCCATATGGCATTTTGCTGTCATCCATTATTTAGAAAGTCACGGACACCCTACGGTGTCACACCCCGGGAATACAATGTTTGGGGACGTCTGTTGCGTTCCCTTTAGGGACTAGCACTGAACCAACAGGTAGCGGTATTTCCAGGGATTTTTCTGAATTCACCATGGCCAATATCTATTTCTTTTCCGAATAGAATATTACTTTTGCTCATGAATGAGACCATGCAGAAAGGTCTCACAAAGTCATGATGGTCAATGTCCGGAGGTATGCAGTCCCCTTCATCATATATGTTGATAATACAGTTGTTAGGAATATAGTCTGCTGGGAGTATGCTCCATCGGACCATTCTTTTTATCATCCATTTTTTCATTGAGGGTAGAGGATCCACTTGATTGTGTCTGAGAATTGCAAGAGGATTTTGTTGTTTATTGTTGGTGAAGTTGTAACAGCAGCCGCACTAGATAGTGATCCTCCCCTTTCCTTCCATCCACTTTCTTGGTTCGAAATAAATTCTTTCCATAAGCAGGCCTACTCGAACTCTATCTCTCAGGTTAAAAATGTTGTAGAGAATGTTTTGTTCATCACTATTTGAGAATACCTTGGTGTATAATTCCAATCATTCTAATATGTTGATGAATTCTCCTTGCAATTCTTCATAGAATTCAAAATGCCTTTTGTTTTCTTTACTCATTTTATAGTATTCTGTCGTTGAGATGATTGGCGGCTATCGAGGATACTCCCTCAATTCAACAATGGCAAGAATCTAAGTTCGTGTTGTTTCTGTCTACAACGGAATGTATGACTCTGTATCCAACCAGATATATGGCTCTGTATCCAATGGGACATATGGTTCCCCCATTGGGTAATTAGCGGTCTGAAATCCTTCATCAGTGGACGTGTACTCCTCCAAAGTACTGTAGCACTCTAGGTGGAGGACATTGCAGTTTGGGCACTCCACAAAAGCCTTTATAGCTGATGTACTGTAGGTATCTCAACGTTGCATGTCGGGTAACCCATAGAAATAACATATGAAACTGGAGGTATCTCCAGCTCTGTAGCAAATATGGACTCATCATCTGTAGCAGGTAGGCTAGAAGAGGTGTCTCTCATGCATGGATCGTAGATATTCCCTTCAAGAATAAGAGTAAGCAAGTTTTCTACCTCTTTCTGGTGTCTGTTTTCTTCTCATAAGAAAGCCCTATGCTTTTGATGGCTAGCATTTCTACATTGAGTTCTTTGTAGTGGAGCATCCGGTCGTCGTTCATTATTGGCAGCGACTAGGCCCACAGTCGGCATAGCTATCATGGATGGTAGGCGGCCGGTCCCCTCCATTGGGTCTTATTGTACCATCACATTCTTTCTCTCAGTAATGAATTGTCTTTTGTGCTCAACCTTAGCAGTGAAGGCAGCCCTTCTTTTTCTTGTTGGCTGACGACATCCCCTCATAATCCATGTCCACTTGACTAAATTCCATGTCAAAGTCTATAGTGCCACTCTACGGTGTCATTTCCTCATTGAGTGCGAGGTTCCAGCCATCTTTAAAGGCAAAGATCAATCTCTAGCCTGACATTTCTCTGCAGATGACAAAAAAATGTCAGTGAGTTGAAACTTAGCATGAACAAGAACAAAAAAAAGTATTTATTAAAGAAAATTTTAGTTTATTTAGGTGAAAAATTAGTTTATTTATGTGTGTATTTTATTTAATTCAGTAGAATATCAAATTTAATAGTAAAAAGAAAAAAAAATGAAGTGTTTAAATTTAGTAAAAATTCATTATGTTGACCTTAATCTTATTACAAAATTTTTGGACCCGATCATAGACATTTTATCAAATAGATAACCCCAGAACAATCAGTGTTTCAAAATTTCAAATCAAGCAATATTAAGAAATGTCAGTGTCGGCGTTATTTTGGGTTGGTTTGTGGGGTTGCCCGTAAGAAGCTGTCGGTCGCCAGAATCAAAATCCCGTCGCCCGCTTCGGAAGGACGTTGAATTATGAAATCAAACTGACCCCATATTTTTCATAGTTTAAAATGAAAGAGAACTGTACCTCAAATCCTGTATCTCTCCCGAAGGATAAACACATGACTTTAGAATGAGGCTCGATCAAATAAACTAAGAAAAGTATGACGTCCATTTGGTCTGCAAAACCTTTGTATTTGCCGACAAGTTCCCCTATTTAATATAAAGAATCAAATAGAATTTATATTAAGCTAGGTTCGGACATGCTTCCTTAAAGGGCAAGCCCCTATAGTTAATTACATCTTAAATGACCAAAGTCACTTAAGAAGACTCTTGGGGTAAGCCCCTATAGTTAATTACATCTTAAATGACCAAAGTCACCTAAGAAAACTCTCGATAAAAGTCAAGAAAGATTTTCTTCAAGAAATTTCAAGGGGTAGGACTCTTCAACGAAATCAGACATAGAGGTGTGAAAGGGGATTGGCTCAAATTTGGAACATTTTATTGTAGACTCCAAAGGAAGAAGAACTAGTGGATGTCATGGATCCAGAGGAGAACCTCGGTGACTTCCCAAGCTATGCTAATGTTTGGCTCCAGTTTTGAGGAGAAATATTTAGGTATTTTATCCTGCCAATTTTATTAGTTAGGGCTTACATTCGTATGAAATGATCACACAAATGACCTGGAAGATGTGAGGATTTAGGTCGTGACAAACGACAACCTCGGAACCCTAAGACAAGTTAGGGCTTATATTGTATAGCAGGGCTATGCAAAGGACTAAAGATAAGGTGAGGATTTACGTTGCATAAGCAAGCAACCTCAAAGCCCTATGGCTTTGTTGTTTTAAGTCTAAGGAAGGAAGAAAATGGTTTAGCTGGGGAAGACATGTTTTGCTATTGAAGATGGCCGTGCTGCCCACCATGCTAGCTTCAAGCTCCTTGCTACGACGAGTTTGAGTTATATAGTGTGTCAAGTTATAATGTCAAATCAGGTGGCCCTATGGTAAAAATTCTTTAAAATTTATGAGGGCATATTAAAGTTGATTAGAATGACACCGGTTAGGATCCGACGGTTCCCTCGTTCCAGCGCTACTATTTTCTATTGGATTCACTTAGTTGAAATGAACTTACTAAACTCAACTTAATGAGTTCCATAATTTCATTTAAACCATGGGAAACCTCGTTAGCAACCGTAGGTTACCTCCTCCAAGGGATTTCCGATCATCTAATAGAGACAAATTATTTTAGTTAAAGTTGTGGTTTTGTGTGATGTTTGTGATTAAATTTTGAGTTGTTTTATAATTCGAATGTTGTGGCGGTGAATTTTATCTTGGTTGATTTTAGTTTTGGTTTTGGTTAACATGCAAGTTAATGTTGAGCGATGAATTTTATCTTGGTTGATTTTAGTTTTGGTTTTGGTTATGGTTTTGGTTAACATGCAAGAGGTGAATTTTATCTTGGTTGATTTTAGTTTTAGTTTTGGTTTTGGCTTTGGTTTTGGGATTATTTTGGTTCTGTGGCTATCCTGAATTTTATCTTTGTTGATTTTAATTTTGGTTTTGGTTATGGTTATGGTTATGTGGTTATCATGATAATTTCAGTTTTCATGAAGGGTAGCGTCGTTGTTTAGCATGCAAATTTGTAGGTATAAAAATACAATATGAAAGTACAAGAAAGACAACACTGAAAACTGTAAAAGTGTACCTGACGAGTCTTCTCATTCCACCACCTGAAACTTAAAATGCATGTTAAGGCAGTTTATGAAGAGCAGGAAAGGTAAAATTTTGGTAATCTTCCTAACCCTATGTCATATCTTGGTGAGTCCTTAAAAGTTTAATTAAGGATGATTTCATTGAGCAAAGAATATTAAGTTTAATAGGCCTCTGAGGTATCCAACAAGTTAGGAGGGGGAAGAAGGTCCATGCCTCCCTCTCACCAACTGGTGAAAAGCCTCGAGTCCATTTAAACTTATTATGTTGCTTAATGGTTCATCCTTTAAATACCCTTTTTACTCAGTGAACATTGATGTCTCAATTATCCCTAAGAATAGGGTAATTATCATTTATCATGTAATTTGAGAATTATGTGGGTGAAGACCCTTGAAGGGGAGTTAATGTAATTTGAACACTTAGCCAAATTTTTATCCTAATTGGGCTTAGTGGTATTTCAAGGATGTTTGATTTAATCATGTTTATTTCTCTAATCTTTGTTTAACCAATTTTTTAATTTAGCGTAAGTCATCACTAAGCCCTTAAGGCCTAGGTGAGTGTCTTAATTAGTTTTGAAAAGGGTTAAGCTTTAAGTTGTCATGATTCATGATTTGAATTTTATTTGAAAATCAAGGTAGGGGTATTAAATTGATTAACTTAAAAATTCATACCCCTAAGTCTAGGATCATTCAATTTGATTTGATTTGACCTAAGTCACCACCAAGCCCTTAAGACCTAGGTGAGTGTCTTAATTAGTTTTGAAAATGGTTAAGCTTTAAGTGGTAATTCATGATTTGGATTTCATTTGAAAATCAAGATAGGGGTATTAGATTGATTAGTTATTGACTTCAAAATTTATACCCCTAAGTCCAGGATCATTTAATTTTAATAAACTTCCAAAACTTAATAATTTAGAAATTTATTAACTTATCTTTTTAATGAGGAAAGTGAAATTGGTTTGTACCAATTAACCCCTTGTGTTTCAAGCATCAAATAAATTGATTAAGAACGGAGGTTATCCATTTTCCCTCCTTGAATTAAGCTTAAATGTTAATTAAGGCAAAATTTCCAAAATTACACAATTTCTAAGGCTCTATTACCTCATAATTTGTCAAATTTAATTCAAATGACATTGAAATTTTTATCCTACCTTATTTATGAGTCAATTGAGACATCAGAGGAGAAAATGTGATTTTTTCAAAATTTAATTTAATTTATGTAAATATTTTCATGTGAAGATAGGATTTTTCAAAGAAAATCCTAACTTGACCAAGGTAAATTATAATCCTTAGAAATTTTTACTAGAGGTAGACCTAGACCAGAGAAGCCTTTAGATCAAATTTCATGTTTCCTTGGTTTTTCTGTGATTTATTAAAATTATTTTAAATTCTAGGTTATTTAATAAAAATAAAATATTTTAAGTAGTAAAAATTAAGTTTTGTATTTTTGAAAAATCTCTCTATGGTCAGAGAATTCAGAGGAGCAAATTTTATATATTTTTTTCTTTGATTTATGGGAATTATTTTAGTGTAAACTCATTTTTTAAGCCGTTAAAAATTATTTTTAAGCCTTTAAAAATTATTTTTAAGCTTTAAAATTTAATATCTTTATTTTGAAAATCAGCAGAAATATTTTAATTGTTCCTAAGTGATTAGGAAACAATTTAGAGCATTTCCATGAGTTTTATTATTTTTGTGATTTTTATGGATTTTTAATTATTTAAATATTTAGAATAGGCTAAAAATCAAAATTTTATTTTAAATATCATTTTATTATTTAAATATTTAAAATAGGCTAAAAATCAAGTTTTTATTTTAAATATCATTTTATTTTTATAAAATACCGCTGATCACAGAGAAATAAAAAATCTAAGTTTCATAATTTTTTGAGTTATATTTTGATTTTTAAAAATCATTTAAGTGTTAAAAGTGGTATTTATCTTTAAAAATCAACTGAAGGTGTCAAATAAAGTCAAAATATTTTGAAATTTTTATGATGAGTTCTCTGGTTCATAAATCACTGTGGAGATAAAAAATCAAGTCATTTAGATGTTTAAACTTTTCAAAATAAATTATCATAGTGATTTAGTGTTTGTAAAATTTAAGGACATTTTAAATGACTTGACCCATGAAATTATTTTGGACCTCATTTTAAATGACTTGACCCATGAAATTATTTCCAAAGGTTTCTCTAATCATGGTGGACCTTCCTTTAAATGACTTGACCCATGAAATTATTTCCAAAGGTTTCTCTAGTCATGGTGGACCTTTCATTTTTTTTAGGATTTTATAACCAATATGCTAATTTTCATGATTATTTTAAAGAAATAATGTGAAATAATTTGTAAAATATGATCTCGTATAGGAGGTTCCTCTGACTTTAGAAAAATCAGAGAATACTTCCCCAGACAGAGGCTACAACATGCTAAAATTCCAAGCCAAGTTGATGTGCCATTATGCATGGAGAATCAAATAATCCCAAATAGTGTTTAATTAGTTAAAAATAAAATTTGCACCAAATGGACTTGAAATTTGTTCCACATTGTTCTCTTTTGTTCACTGAGCAAGTGAGTATTTTTATTTTATTTTTGTGATTATTCTACACCAAGTTATGAATTTTCTAAGTTAAGGGTATTTAAATAAATAGGAAAATAACTATTTATTTATTTAAACAGCGCGTGCTCACTAGATCCTAGGCAGCTCCGAAGGCATTCGTGGGGGGCTCTGGTTGGACGTCGCCATCCACGTAGCTGCTGACTCAACCCGCCGTTTATGTCCCAAAGCGCTGTCCGGCTCGATCTCCTCCGTCCATTTGAAACACACTTGATCAAACGGCTCCCTGTCATCTTCCCCGATAGGATGATCTCGTGACCGTCCACACTAAAATCTTACGATCTCAACCTAGAGTCAACCAAATCACTTCGGATTTGATCCTATGGACTCGTCTAAGTGAGACGAACACATCCATTTGGTTAAGATGCCATGAAATCAAGCTTAAGTAAATGAAGAATAGAAATAGGCTTGAGATGAGGAGAAGTTTTATACCTTTGCTCTGAAAAGGGAGGCTTCAATCAGAGGTGCTCGGCACATTCATTGGGGTCCAAGGAGGCTAGGGATTGAGTCACGGGTCTTGGTGTAAGGCCTAGGTATGAATTCGACCAGGCTCGATTTCAGGTTTTGGTCTAGAGCTATGGTAAAGGCCTTGTGGAAGGGGAATTTGATGGGGCTTTGGCTTCTTTCGCTCTTGTGAAGGTGTGGACACAAGTAATTGAAGTTTTGTGGAGTGTGGAGGTGTATTGGGCTCTGTCCTGATTTCCGTCAGGGTTTCAAGCTCAAAATTGAGTTCCGACAATGGGAATGGGTGAGGAAAAATGGTTGGAATGCACTGAAGGGATATTAAGGAAGCTCTGTGTGAAGTTTGGAGAGATCTCTCTAAGAAAATTTTAGCACTTAGTTTAGCGGCCATGGAGGTGGCCTTTTATAAAATTTGGGTTAGGGTGGCTGTCGTGGCCAATAAAGAGGTGTAATTTGGTGCTTAGGTGGAGGGCAAAGGAGCTTCATGACTTGATTTGGATGAGCTAGCCTCTAAGTTTGAGTTTGGTGAGGTGCCATGGGAGTGGCTCTCAATTTTGGGCTTTTCTGGCCACTAGGCTGGCCGACCATCCAGGGGGAGGTGGCTAGGAGCTCATGGAACCCAGAGGAATCCATCACAACAATTTAATGCAAATGCGCTTAGATTTGGCAAAGATATCTTAAGCATGTGCTTTTTTTGAAATAAGATCCCTTATTTTGGGGGATCTTTGGTCCATGGCTTGATTTAGGTGATTTCATGGTGTTTGGACTGGTCACTAAGTCGAACTAATGGCTGTGGTTGAGTTAATTTGGTGGTCTTAGGGTGTTTATGTCACATTTAGTGCATGGGTCCAAGTTGGTGCAAATGACCAAAACTTGGGTTTGGGCTAGATTAGACATGTCAATTGGTCCAAATAACTATTGAATTTGGTGTAAATGATCATAAGGAACAACTTTGGTGAAGGATGGAAGTGGTTTTGAGTCCAATTGGGGAGTCAATTTGAGGGAATTTTGAACTTTAATCAATTTGGTCATGTTGGGCTAGACCAAGCTAGTCCAAATTGATTATTTTAAATGGTAAATAGGGACCTCATGAAGAGTTTTCAACATGAATTGGATGCCAATTTGGAGGTTAAGGCAATCAATTGGGTGAAATTTGGGGACTTAGCCAATTTGGGGCTAAATTTGGGAATTTTGGATTTAAGCCAAAATCAAATGGATTTGAGACTTCACCAAGGCCAATTGATGGTTGATTTTGATGTATAGGCATGTTTTAAAGATTTTCAACATTAATTGAGGCCAACTAACTAGGCTATGGGTTCAATTTGGTGAGATTAGGTCATATGGTCAAAATTGTAGTTTTGACTCAAATCAAAATTGAGCTCAAATCATGGACCAATTGAGCTTGGATTTGGTTTAATTTGCTCATATAAAAGGTTAATTTGAGTTTAAGGTTGGAATTGGGGTCAATTGAGATCAAATTGATGGGCATTTGAGTTGGATTTGGGGAAATTTGAGTCTTTAAAGGGAAATTTGGGGGTTTTGGTTGAAGATGGTCAAATTGGCAAAATTGGGTCATGTGGTAGTTGAGAGAAATGAAATTGGAAATATTTAGGATTTATTGAGATTTTCTGGGGATTTTTAGAATTTTTGAGATTTTGAGCTATGGAGGGGTATTTTGGTAATTTGGGGTTGTTTTAGGGGTAAAATGCCAAGATGGGTATTTTGGTAGAGTTGAGGTACCAATCATCACCAACAAGCCATGGACCAATGGAAACCCCATTTTGGGTCCTCTACATAGTGGTCTTAGCCAAACCATAACCATAAGGCTAGTAGGTTTAGGGGACCATCTACATGAGTATCCCAAAAGATCAAGGGATCTACGCTAAACATTTGAGTTTATGGTAGTGAGTGATTGTGAGTGTAGATAAGTGTAGTGAGTGTCTTAGCTCCAGACCAACACCCAAGGTCAACCCTAAGGTCTAGCAAACCTAAGGGTGACTCATCTTGAGTTTCCCTCATAGTGACCCCACCTACTAAGTATTTATTAGTTGAGAGCAATACGTAGAACTTCAAGTTGAGTAGAGAAGAGTTTGGAATTTCTAGTGGTGAGGGTTTCATGTCTAGTTTTCTAGGAATAGTCAATAGGAAAATCCTATGGCCAGACCTCAGGTTACTACAGAGGAAAAACTAAACCTCAACCAAAAATGAGGTCAATAGTCAGGTTGTGTAGTATGTCTTCAAGTATCATACTTTGATCAACAGCATGGGCCTTTCGCCTGAAAAATCCACTAACTGGTAGGCTCCTTTTACGTAGACCTTTTCTATGATAAATGGTCTCTCCCAAGTTGGCTTAGAATTTTCACCTATCTTGCGGCGTGCAAGAGTAGGCCTTTTGAGCACGAGTACGAGGTCACCAACTAAATGTCCTTGGGCGGACCAATTTGTCATGAGTTTGTACCATCTTTGCTTGGTAGAGTTTGAAATGTTGTTGTGCTTCTAGTCGTTTTCCTTCAAGACTCTCTAGCTCTTTAAGTCTGAGTTTTGCACTTGCTTCTACTGTAAGTTGGTTGGCGACAGCGACTCTGCGGGATGACATCTGGATTTCTAACCGTAGTACGACCTCAGACCCGTACATGAGCATATAGGGTGTATACTGAGTTGGAGTTCTGAATAGCGTCTGGTAGGCCCACAAGGCTTCTAATAACTTGTTGTGCAATTTCCTTTGTTTTCGTCCTGCGTTTTCTTTAAAATCTGTACCAATGACTTATTGAAGGCTTCAGCCAATCCATTTGCTCTACAATAACAAATTGTAGAGTATCTCCAATCTATCCTGTGTCATTTGACAAAATTATTAATTTTGTCTCTTTTAAAGGCTATCTCATTATTGGAAATTATTCTTTGCGGTACTCCAAAATGGTAGATGATTTTGCTTTTTAAGAATTGAAGGACGTGCTGTGTTGTAACCTCTCATAGCAGCACTACCTCTGCACATTTGGAGAAATAATATGTTGCAGCAAGTATGAACCTATGTCCTTTGAAAGACGGACGGTCTATCGGACCTATTATGTCTGTGCCACAACACTCGAATGGCCACGAGGTGACGGTTGGGTGTAGCACATTAGGGGGTTGGTGTAAGACCACCCCATGCACTTGACACTGGGGACATCTTCTGGTTGTATCCATGTAATCGGACATCATTACTGGCCAATAATATCCTAGTCTTTTGATCTTCATTTTCATCTTCAGCCTTGACTGGTGAGCGCCACACAATCTGGCATGTACTTCTTTAATAAAATTTTGTGCTTCTAATTTGCTTAAACATCATAGCCACATATGGTCAAACGATCATCTGTAGAGGACATTACCTACTAGAGCATATGACATAGCCCTTTTTGTAATGTGATGTCTTCAGACTTATCCTCTGGTAGCTTTCCAGTATGTAAATATTCTATTAATGGCTTGCTCCAACCTTTATTGATATCCTCAACCACAATTATTGTTTCTTCTTCTTTCCTGAACTTGTGTAGAGTTGAGGACGATTCGAGACAAAACATGTCTTCATAGTACTGTGACATCAATGGAAGTCAAAATGTATGTGTTGACCCCGAGGTGGGAATTGAAATTGAAATATTAACTCAAAAAGAAAGAGAGAGAGAGAGAGAGAGACAGAGAGAGAGAGAGAGAGAGTCGGAGTGTAAGGACCGACCTCGAATGTAATGAATCAGAAATGTAGGACTGATTCAGAAATTGAGAATTGAAATGTAGGTCAATTCTCAAAAGAGAGTGTTGGAATGTAAGGACCGACCTTGAATGTAATCAATCAGCAATGTAGGACTGATTTGGAAGTGAGAACTGAAATGTCAGTATCAATTCAAAGATGTGAGAATTGAAATGTAAGTATCAATTCAAAGATGTGACAATTAAAATGTAAGTATCAATTCAAAGATGTGAGACATGAAATGTAAGTATCAATTTGAAGATGTGAGAATTGAAATGTAAGTATCAATTTGAAGATGTGAGAATTGAAATGTAGGAATCAATTCAAAGTTATGAGAATTGAAATGTAAGTATCAATTCAAAGATATGAGAATTGAAATGTAAGTATCAAATCGAAGATGTGAGAATTGAAATGTAAGTTTCAATTCAAAGATGCGAGAATTGAAATGTAAGTACTAATTCAAAGATATGAGAATTGAAATGTAAGTATCAATTCAAAGATATGAGAATTGAAATGTATGTATCAATTCAAAGATTTGAGAATTGAAATGTAAGTATCAATTGAAAGATTTGAGAATTGAAATATAAGTATCAATTCAAAGATATGAGAATTGAAATGTAAGTATCAATTCAAAGATGTGAGAATTGAAATGTAGGAATCAATTAAAACTTATGAGAATTGAAATGTAGGCATCAATTCAAAGATGTGAGACTTGAAATGTAAGTACCAATTCAAAGATGTAAGAATTGAAATGTAGGTATCAATTCCAGGAGAGAGTCAAAATTTAGGTATCAACCTCAAAATGTGAGAATCAGGATTTAGGTACTGATTTGAAGATGTGATATGAAATTTACAAAGAGCTTGTGGTGTTGAATTTGCAGTAGTGTGTTATGTTAGAAGCTTGATTTTGAAGAAGATTTATAGAGCTTTGTGTAGTTATGTGCATAATGTGATATTCTGCGGAGATGTGCAAAGAGTTAGCATAGATAATGATGGTTGTGCTGCACACACAAAGAGTAGGAAATTCTAAAAATAGAAGTATCCACTCAACAGGTTTATTTAATTTTCTTGTTGTTTTTATCACAATTGATTTTCCAAAATTTGTTTTTTAAAGTTTTAATTTTAATTGGTTGATTTTAAAAAGAAATTTGTTTTGTTATTTATTCATTTATGATTATCTTTTATTTATGTTTTATTTATTGTTGAAGATTTGTTGTTTTGTTCTTTGTTCATTGGAACTCTAAACCATTGCATGGTTCACGGCTTTCATCCATCTCACAAAAAGGCAATTGACAAAAAAGGCACATCTTGAGTGAAATTTCCATTAATCTGCTTCAATAAAGATGCTACAGATTAAACGTAGGCTAAGGCCTAAAAAAGAGTACATCATGTAATACATGCTGAAATACATTGAGAGTCATCTCAAGATATAACAGATCAAACATAGGCTAATGCCTCAAAAAGAGTACATCACGTAATACATGCTGAAATGCATTGAGAGTATTCTCAAGATATGAGTAGAAAGTACATCATGTAATACATGCTGAAATGCATTGAGAGTCTTCTCAAGATATGAGTACATCATGACCGATTACATCAGATACATGTCATGCTGGTAAAAGAAAGCAAGTGAATCCTCTGGCGCTTGGTATATCGAGCTCCTGATCAAGCAGAATTCTGAGTCATGCTCCAGGATAAGAGTTCTTTTTGCATGTATTCAAAGGTACAACCTTCTCATAGCTTGTAAGAAAACAGTTCCTCCAATTCTGGGTCCTGCTGGAATCCATATGGTGTTTTACTGTCATCCATCCAGCGGAAGGTTACAGACACCCTACGGTGTCATACTTCTGGAATGCAGTGCTTGGCAACGTCTGCACCATTTCCCTTGAGAACAAGTACTGAACCAACTAGAAGAGGAATCTCCACAGCCCCTCTGAATTCACCAGGGCTGATTACATTGATTTCTTTTTCAAACAGAATATTGCTCTTACTCATGAACGAGACAGTACAGAAATGCCTCACAAAGTCATGATGGTAATTGTGTGGGGGAATGCAGTCACCATCTTCATAAATGTTGATGATTCAACTGTTGGGAATGCAAGTGGCGGGTAGAATATTCCACTTAACCATTCTATTGATCATCCATTTATCATCGGTGGTAACGGATCCACTTGGTCGTATCTTAGGATCCCGAGCGGATTTCCCTGTATGTCGTTCGTAAAATTATAGAAACAGCCGCATTGGATGGTGATCTTCCCTTTCCCTGCATCCATTTCTTTGGCTCGGAATACGTTCTCTCCATGAGAAGGCCCGCTTGACCTCTATCCCTTAAATCAAAGATGGAGTCCGGAATGCTTCTTTCATTGGTTTCAGAGAAAACCCTGGTATATAGCTCCAGGCCTTCCAATATGTTGATAAACTTTCCCTAAACCTCTTCATAGAACTCGAATTCCCTTTTATTCACTTTACTTATTTTGTAGTATTCTACCATACCGGGAGTTGGTAGCTGCCTGGGGCGTTCGTTACTCCGAGCCTCGGCGGGAATCCAAACTGGTGCTGATCGATCCGGAATATGGGATTCAGCCTCAAATGGGATGTATGATCCCGGGCTCCATGGTGCGTGCTGGTCCGTCCACAGCGGGACATACGGTTTATTTGCCACAAAATCTGGAATCTGAGACCCGTTGGTCCTCGCAGTGTACTCTTCTATTGTACTGAAGTGCTGTAGATGTAGAACGTTGCAGTCCGAGCATTCTACAAATGCGCCCGTGACTGATGTTCCGGCTGGTACCTCAACGTTGCATGTTGGGCAACCTCTACATAAGATATCTGGGACCGGGGGCGCATCTGATCCCGTCACAAATCCTGAGTCTTCATCTGTAGTGGGCAGGCAGGTAGAAGTCTCTCTCAGATCTGGATCATAAATATGTCCCTCAGGAATGGGGGTAAGAAAACTGCTCACGTCTCTTTGGTGCTTGCGTTCCTGTCACAGAAAGGCTCTCTGTTTCTGTCGGCTTGCATTTCTGCATTGCGTTTTGCAGAGCGGAGTATTCGGTAGTTGTTCACTACGGACGGCTATCAGGCCCCTTCCTGGAGTAGCCACCATGGAGGGCAGACGGCTGGGCCCCTCCATCAGATCTTGTTCCGCTATCACATTTTTACCTTTGCGTGATACATCGTCTTGAGTGGTCACCCTCAACAGTGAAGGCAGTCCCTTCTTTTCTTCATTGCTGACTACATCCATTAGAGGACCGTCATAGTCTTTATCAATCTGGTTGAAATCTATGTTGAAATCTATGACACCTCCTTGTGGCGTCATCTCTTCATTAAGTGTGAAGTTCCAGACGTCCTGGAAGGCAAAGATCAGCCGCTGTCCTGACATTTTTCTGCAGACGACAAGAAAAATGTCAGTGGACCGAAGCTTGGCATGAACAAGAACAAAACAAAGTATTTATTAAAGTAAATATTAGTTTATTTTGGTGAAAAGGAATACTCATTTTATGTGCGAGTTTTGTTTAATTTAGTAGGGTATTTAAATTCCAAAGTGGAAAAGAGAACGTGTAAAGTTCAAAAATCTTCTCAAAATTTTCATTATATTGAGGTTAATTACAAAATTTGGACCCGGTTCATAGACATGCATATAGATAACCCTAAAAAAATCAAAATTTCAAAGTTTCAAAGCAAGCAGAGGCAAGCGGAGGCAGGTGACATCAGGTTGTGTAATAAGTTTTTAGGGATCGTCCATTTATCGGTAACATGGGTATTTCATCCCGGAAGTCCACTAACTGGTATGTTCCTCTTGTATAAAATTTCTCAACAATGAATGGTCCTTCCCAAGTTGGCTCAAACTTCCCACCTACTTTGCGCCGAGCAAGAATAGGTCTTTTGAGCACAAGTACGAGGTCACCAATTTTGAATATCCTTGGGCGGACCAATTTGTCATGGGCTTGTACCATCTTTTCCTGGTAGAGCTCCAAATGTTGCTGTGGTTCTAGTCATTTTCCCTCGAGACTCTCCAATTCTTTAAGCCTGAGTTTTGTGCTTTCTTCCGTTGTGAGTTGGTTGGCAACGACGACTCTGAGAGAAGGTGTCTGTATTTCTAGGGGTAGCAGGGCCTCAGCTCCGTACACGTGTATATAAGGTGTACGGGAGTCCTGAAAGTCGTCCGGTAGGCCCATAAGGCTTCTTACAGTTTGTTATGTCAATCCCTTTTATTTTCATCCAGTGTTTTCTTCAAAATCTGTACCAGTGTCTTGTTGAAAGCTTCAGCCATACCATTTGCTCTGGGATAGTAAATTGTAGAGTATCTCCAATCTATCTCATGTCTTATGACGAAATTATTGATCTTTGTGCTTTTGAAAGCTGTCACATTGTCAAAGATTATTCTTTGCGGTACTCCAAAACGATAGACAATTTGGCTCTTGAAAAATTGAAGGACGTGTTGTGTCGTAACCTCACGTAACGATACTTCCTCTGCCCACTTGGAGAAGTAATTTATAGCGGCAAGTATGAACCTGTGTCCTTTAGAAGATGGAGGGTCTATCGGACCTATTATGTCCGTACCCCAACACTCAAATGGCCACGAGGCAACAGTTGGGTGCAGCACATTCGGAGGCTGGTGTAAGACCACTCCATGCACTTAGCATTGGTGACATCTTCTGGCTATATCCATGCAATCGGGCATCGTTGCTAGCCAATAATATCCCAGTCTTTTAATCTTCATCTTCATTTTTGGTCCCGACTGGTGAGCGCCACACAATCTTACATGTACTTCTTTGACAATATTTTGTGCCTCGGCTCTGCTCAAACACCGTAGCCACATTTTGTCGAATGATCTTCTATAGAGAACATTTCCCACTAGGGCGTAAGACATGGCCATTCTTGTGATGTGGTGCTCCTCAGACTTGTCTTCTGGCAGCTTTCCGGTATGCAAATATTCTATTAATGGCTTTCGTCAATCTTCGTTGATGTCTGCAACTATATTTATTGTTTCTTCCTTTCGAAGCTTGTGTAGAGTTTTGAAGTCATTTCGAGAAAAGACTCGTCTTCCTTGCATCGTGACTTCGATGGAATCCTCCTGGGGACACGCCATTTCCTTAGCGAGTTTTGCTAGAGCGTCGGCATGGGCATTATCTCCCCGAAGAATCCGGTAGAAAGTCACCTCAAGAATCTGTTCTAGGAGCTTCATCGCGTACTGATGGTATTCTGCTAACCTTGGTTTTAGAATTTTGTATTGTCCGGCGACCTGCTGGATGACAAGTTGAGAGTCACCATAGACGACGATGTTTGTTATATCCATTGAAATTGCCAATTCCAACCCACTGATTAAGGCTTCATATTCTGCTTCATTTTTACTGCACGACTCTTTCAGGTGGTATGAGAACCTCATCATGCCCTTATCTGGCGTAATAAAGATCAAACCGATCCCTGCCATACCTGGTATAACTATGCCTGATCCCTTGTCTTTCCTGGCTGACGAAGCACCATCGAAGTACATTTCCCAGTNGAGATTGAAGAACCAAAAATAAACGCTCCGAAAGGTTTAGAGAAACCTATTTCTCCACTTAAAGTTGATTTGGAAAAACAACCAAATCCATTTCCTTAGAGACTTTGACAATAAACGTTAGATAAACAATTTTCAAAATTTCTAGAAATTTTTAAGAAACTTGCAATTAATATTACATTTGTTGAAGACTTAGAACAAATGTCAAGCTATGTGAAGTTTATGAAGGATATTCTTAATATAAAAACGAAGTTTGAAGATAATGAGACTGTTGAACTTAGAGGGGAGTGCAGTGCTACAATTTAGAAAAAACTTTCTGAAAAGCTTAAAGATCCTGGTAGCTTTACAATTCCATGTGCAATAATAGACAGATTTTATGGGAAAACTGTATGTGATTTAGGAGCAAACATCAACCTTATGCCATTATCAATATTTAAACGATTGAGATTATGATAAATAACCCCTACTACTGTAACTCTGTAGTTAGCAGATCGTTTAATAACATATCCCGAAAGAGTTATAGAATATGTCCTAGTGAAAGTGGATCAATTTATCTTTCCTGTTGATTTCATTGTGCTAGACATGAAGGAAGATAAGGAGATACCTATCATTTTGGGGAGACCTTTCTTAGTCACAGAAAAAGAAATGATAGATGTGCAAAAAAGGAGAATTAACTATGCGCGTTAATGATCAAACTGTTACATTTAATATTTCAAAATCAATGAAGTACCCTGCAAAAGGTAAAGATGATGAATATTATCGAATAGATGTTATAAGATATTTAAGTAAATGTCATTTCAAAACAGCTTATGAAGAGAAATCTGAGATGAAAGAGTTGGAACACGAGCAAGAAGAGAAATTATATCAATAATAAAATTTATATAAGGAATATTCAAATTATGTTCGAGAAAGTTTTGAAGTTTTGGACACAATAGAGAAAGATACATCTTTTTGTCCATCAATTGAAAAACCTTCTGAACTTGAGTTGAAGTTGCTTCCTGAACATTTGAAGATGCCTTTTTAGGTGATTCCTCAATATTATCTGTTATAATTTCTTTAAAGTTAACTACAGAAGAAGAAGAGAGTTTGATGAAGATTTTAAAGAGTTATAAGAAAACCTTTGGATGGACAATTGCCGATATAAAAAGAATCAGTCCTTCAATTTGTATGCATAGAATTCATATGGAAGAGAACTGTAAACCCAGGGCTGATCCTCAAAGGAGATTGAATCTTGTTATGAAAGAAGTTGTTAAGAAAAAAATTTTAAAGTGGTTAGAAGCTGAAATTATCTACCCTATTTCAGATAGTGCATGAGTTAGTCTAATTCACTGTGTTCCTAAGAAAGGAGGAGTGATTGTGACTTTAAATGAACATAATGAGTTAATACCAACAAGACAAGTCATAAGATGGCGATAATGCATTGATTATAGAAAACTAAATCACGCCACAAGGAAAGATCATTTGTCACTACCCTTTCTAGATCAAATGCTAGATAGACTAGCTGGGCATAAATACTTTTGTTTTCTGGATCTGGTTATCACCAAATACAAATAGCTTTTGAGGATCAAGAGAAAATAACTTTTACTAGTCCTTATAGTTCATTTGCTTTTAGAAGAATGTCATTTGGTTTATGTAATGCACATGCTACATTTCAAATATGTATGATGACTATTTTTGTGATTTAATTAAAAAAGGGATTGAAATTATTATGGATGATTTTTTCAGTGTTTTGGAACTTCATTTGACTTATGTTTAGAGCATTTATCAAAAGTTCTTAATCACTGTGAAGAAACAAATTTAATCCTTAATTGGGAAAAATGTCAATTTATGATATCATGAGGAATAGTTTTGGGATATCAAATTTCAGAAAATGGTATGGAATTAGACTCTGCAAAAATTTAAGTGATCACTAATTTACCTTACCCAATAAGTGTAAAGGAGATTAGGAGTTTTTTAGAACATGTTAGATTCTACAGGTGATATATTAAAGACTTTTCAAAAATTGCAAAACCTCTATACCATTTACTTGAAAAAGATGTAATTTTTAATTTTGATGAAGAGTGCCTAAAAGCTTTTGAATTATTAAAAAAAAAATTAGTCACTGCACCAATTATTGTTTCACCAGATTGGGAAAAACCTTTTAAATTAATGTGTGATGCTAGTGATTATGCTATTGGAGCTGTTTTAGGATAAAAACATGATAAGATTTTTAAGGTTATCTACTATGCTAGTAGAACTGTTAATGAAGCTTAAATTAATTATACCACAACTAAAAAGAGTTATTAGCAGTAGTATATGCTTTTAATAAATTTACATCTTACTTGATTGGAACTAAATGTATAATTGTCGGCGTTATTTCGGGGATGGTTTGTGGGGTTGCCCGTAAGAAGCTGTCGGAACCGGAATCGAAATCCCGTCGCCCGCTTCGGAAGGACGTTGAAGTATGAAATCAAATTGACCCCATATTTTTNCAGTGTTGCACACTAAAAAATTCTATTTGTAGTATTTGCTCGTCTTGTAACTCGTCATTGAGAGAGGACCCAGCTGACAGTGGGTGCGCGGCGAGAAAGTCTGCTAAAATCTGTCCCTTGATAGCACGGAGGGGCACAAAATTTATATCAAATTGCAATAAGATCACCGACCATCTCGCTAAATGTCCGGAGAGTGTTGGTCAGGTCATCAAATATTGTAATAGATTAACTTTCAAAATTAGGGTGATCTTCTGAGAAAGCATGTAATGTCTAAGCTTTTGAGCGGCAAAAATTAGTGCCAGATAATGTTTCTCAATAGGTGGATACGTTATCTCCGTCGGTATTTGTCGGCGTTATTTCGGGTTGGTTTGTTGGGTTGCCCGTAAGAAGTTGTCGGTCGTCAGAATTAAAATCCCGTCGCTCGCTTCAGAAGGACGTTGAAGTATGAAATCAAACTGACCCCATAATTTTCATAGTTTAAACTGAAAGAGCACTGTACCTCAAATCCTGTATCTATCCCAAAGGATAAACACAAGACTTGAGGAGGCACTGTACCTCAAATCCTGTATCTATCCCAAAGGATAAACACAAGACTTGAGGATGAGGCTGTTTAAATGAAAGAGCGTTGTACCTCAAATCTTGTATCTATCCCAAAGGATAAACACAAGACTTGAGGATGAGGCTCGATAAAAAAAACTAAGGAAAGTATGACGTCTGTTTGGTCTGCGAAACCTTTGTATTTTCCCACAAGTTCCTAGCATTGTACTTCAAATCCTATATCTATCCCGAAGGATAAACACAAGACTTGAGGATGAGGCTCGATCAAATAGGATCCTGTATCTATCCCAAAGGATAAACACAAGACTTGAGGATGAGGCTCGATCAAATAAACTCCTATATCTATCCCGAAGGATAAACACAAGACTTGAGGATGAGGCTCGATCAAATAAACTAAGATATATGACGTCTGTTTGGTCTGCGAAACCTTTGTATTTGCCGACAAGTTCCCCTATTTAATATGGTCCGTTAGGTCTGCGAAACCTTTGTATTTGCTGACAAGTTCTCCTATTTAATATAAAGGATTAAATAGGTGAAGGATAAACACAAGAATTGAGGATGAGGCTCGATCAAATAAACTAAGGAAAGTATGACGTCAGTTTGGTCTGCAAAACCTTTGTATTTGCCGACAAGTTCCCCTATTTAATATAAATAATTAAGTTGGTCTGCGAAACCTTTGTATTTGCCGACAAGTTCCCCTATTTAATATGAAAGATTAAATAAAGCATAAACACAAGACTTGAGGATGAGGCTCGATCAAATAAACTAAGGAAAGTATGACGTCCGTTCGCGAAACATTTGTAGTTGCCGACAAGTTCCCCTATTTAATATAAAGGATTAAATAGGGTTTATATTAAGATGGGTTCGGACATGCTTCCTGTAAGGGCAAGCCCCTATAATTAATTACATCTTAAATGACCAAAGTCACTTAAGAAAACTCTCGATAAAAATCAAGAAATATTATCTTCAAGGAATTTCAAAGGGTAGGACTCTTCAACGAAATCGGACATAGAGGTGTGCAAGGGGATTGGCTCAAATTTGGAACATTTTTTATTATAGAATCCAAAGGAAGAAGGACTAGGGGATGTCATGGATCCA
>JXCR01141215.1:42484-86255 GCA_002079205.1 Phalaenopsis hybrid cultivar
AGAGACTACAATATGTCAAAATTTCAAGTCAAGGTGATGTGTCAATATGCATGGAGAATAAAATAATTCCAGATAGTATTTAATTAATTAAAAATATCTCATGCATCAAATGGGCTTGAAAATTATTCCACATTATTTTCCTCTGTTCACTGAGCAAGAGGGTATTTTTATTTTATTTTTGTGATTTTTCTACACAAAGTTATGGATTTTCTAAGTTAAGGGTATTTAAATAAATAGGAAAAAGCCCTCTTTATCTATTTAAACAGCGCGTGCTGAATAGATCCTAGGCAGCTCCAAAGGCATGCATGGCGCGCTCTGGTTGGACGCTGCCGTCCACGTAGCTGCTGACTCAGCCCGCAGTTTATGTCCCGAAGCACTGTCCGGCTCGGTATCCCCCATTCATTTGACACACGCTTGATTGAATGGCTCACCGTCATCATCCCTAATGGAATGATCCCATGCCCGTCCACACTAAAACCTTAAGATCTCTGCCTAGACTCAACCAAATCACTTTGGGTTTGATCCTATGGACTCGTTTAAGTGAGACGAACATATACATATGGTTAAGATGGCATGAAATCAAGCTTAAGTAAATGGAGAATCAAAATAAGCTTGGGAGGAGGAGTTTTATACCACTCTGAGAAGGGAAGCTTCGATCAGAGGTGCTCGGTACGTTTTGGGGTCCAAGGAGGCTAGGGATTATGTCTCTGGTCTTGGTGTGGGCACAAGAAATTGAAGTGTGGTGGAGTGTGGAGGTGTATTGGGTTCTGTCCTGGTTTCAGCCAAGGTTTCAAGCTCAAAATTGAGCTTCGGCAAGGGGAATGGGTGAGGAAAAATTTTTGGGATGCACTGAGGGGATCTTACGGAAGCTCTGTGTGAAGTTTGGAGGTGCCTCTTTGAGAAATTTTCTGCACTTAGATCAATGTCCATGGAGGTGGCCTTTTATAAGAATGGGTTATCGTGGCTGTCTTGGCCAATTAGGAGGTGTAATGTGGTGCTTAGGTGGAGGGCAGAGGAGCTCCATAGTTTGATTTGGATGAGCTGGCCTTTAGGTTTGATTTGGGTGAGATGCCATGGGGGTGGCTCTCGGTTTTGGGCTTTTCCGGCCACTAGGCTGGCCAGCTGGCCAGGAGGAGGTGGCTAGGAGCTCAGGGAACCCAGAGGAATCTGTCACAACAATTTAATGCAAATGTGCTTGGATTTGGCAAAGATATCTTAAGCATGTGCATTTTTAGAAATAAGATCCCTTAATTTGGGGGACTTTTGGTCCATGGCTTGATTTAGGTGGTTTCATGGTGTTTGGATTGGTCATTAGGTCCAACTAATGGCTGTGGTGGAGTTAATTTGGTGGCTTTAAGGTGGTTAGGTCACATTTAGTGCATGGGTCCAAGTGGGTGCAAATGACCAAAAATTGGGTTTGANGGGTTCAATTTGGTGAGATCAAGTCATATGGTCAAAAATTGGGGTTTTGACCCAAATCAAAATTGGGCTCAAATCATGGATCAATTGAGATTGTATTTGGTTTAATTTGGTCATATAAAAAGTTAATTTGAGTTTAGGATTGAAATTGGGGTCAATTTAGATCAAATTGGTGGACATTTGAGTTGGATTTGGGGAAATTTGGGTCTTTATAGGGCAATTTGGAGATTTTGGTTAAAGATGGTCAAATTGGCCAAATTGGGTCATGTAGTAGTTGAGAAAAATTAAATTAGTAATATTTAAGATTTATTGGGATTTTATGGGAATTTTTGGAACTTTGGGATTTTGGGCCAAAGAGGGGTATTTTGGTAATTAGCGGGTGCCTTAGGGGTCAAAAGGCCATGATGGGTATTTTGGTAGAGTTGAGGCACCAATCATCACCAATAAGCCATGGACCAAAGGAAACCCCATTTTGGGTCCTCTACATAGTGGTCTTAGCCAAACCATAGCCCTAAAGCTAGTAGGTTTAGGGGACCATCTACATGAGTATCCCAAAAGATCAAGGGATCTAGACTAGAAGTTTGAATCCAGGGTTGTGAGTGAATGTGGGTGTAGATGAATGTAGTGAATGCCTTAGCTCCAGACCAAGTCCAGGGTCAACCCTAAGGTTCAGCAATCCTAAGGGTGAGTCATCTTGAGTTTCCCCACAGTGACCTCACCTACTAAGTATTTAGAGGTTGAGGGCAATATGTGGAACTCCAAGTTGAGTAAAGAAGATGGTAGAATTTCTAATGGTGAGGGTTCCAAGTCTAGTTTTCTAGGAATAGTCAAAAGGAAAAGTCTTATGGCTAGACCCTAGGCTGTTAAAGAGGAAAAACTAAACCTCAACCAAAATTGAGGCCAACAGTATTAGACGACGACTCAAGTAGTAGAGCGCATTTTCTTTTCCCTCCTCATCGATTTGGGCTAAGAGGGCTCCGAGAGAGTCATCCAAAGTTGCAGTATAAAGTGACAACGGCTTCCCTGGGATAGAGGCGGCCAAAACAGGAGGTGTCATTAAATATTATGTAACGTCCTCAAAGGTCTGCTGGCATTTCTGTTCCTAAATAAATTTGGCGTCCTTTTTAATTAATGTCAAGAAATGCTGACACCTACGTGATAGATTAGAAATAAATCATCTCAGATATGCCAACTTCCCTTGGAAGGAACGTAGCTATTTCAGGGTTTTAGGGGGACGCATTTCAAAGATAGCTTTAATCTTATCCGGGTCGATCTCAATTCCCCGATGACGGACAACAAATCCTAAAAATTTCCCGGAGGTAACGCCAAAGGCACACTTTAAGGGATTCATTTTAAGGTCATATAGTTGTAACTGTTCAAACACAATCCTCAAATCGTACAAATGGTCTATTTTTTGTTTACTTTTGATGACCAGATCATCCACGTAACATTCTACTTGATTGTGAATGAGGTCATAAAAAATCTTCGTCATTGCACACTGATATGTTGCTCCGGCGTTCTTTAGGCAGAATGACATCACTGTGTAGCAGAAGATTCCAATCAGTGTTCTGAAAGATATAAGCGGTGCATCCTTGGGATCCATTTTAATTTAGTTGTATCTCGATGATCAGTCCATGAAGGAGAAAATCTCATGTGTTGAAGCGATATCCACCATCATTTCGGGTATAGGTAGTGGAAACTTGTCTTTTGGACATGCCTTGTTAAAATATTTGAAGTCGACACAAACATGGATCTGTCCATTTTTCTTTTTAACCGGTACAATATTAGCTAACCACGCCGGGCATTTCTCTTCTTTAAGAAAGTTGGCATCTATCAATTTCTTTACCTCGGCGATGACTTGTTGTTCTATCTCGAGGCGCATTCTCCTTGGAACTTCTTTTAGTGGGGTTAAATTCTTATCCACTCCAAGTTTATGGACCACAACCTCTGCTAAACAGTCCTGGCATTTCATTGTAGCTCCATGCAAAGAAATCTTTGAATTCGTCAATAGTTTGACCAGTTCTACAGATTCCTCATCATCAAGTAGAGAAGTGATAAATGTAGGTTGGGGTCGTTCTTTAGTCCCGAGGTTAATCTCTTTCAATTCATCGACAGTGGATTTAATTTCTTCCTCAAATTCTAGCGGAGCATCTTCTATTGGTTGATCAGTAGAGTCATTCTTTATATCGAGACAATCCTTTTTGAGACTCATCAGTAACAACCATGGAAAATTCAGAATCATCAACTGGTCCAACTGTACCAAATTTGAGACCTTCTCTTGAATTGGGAGCTCAACTTTTAGCATTCCATTATTTTTCAAAAAGTTGAAATTTATCTTTCGGCATTTATTTTAGTAAATGTCTCTGTTGAATTAACTATTGAACAAGGCGAGAAGTAACCAAAAGGAAATTCCATTAATTTATTAGAATCAACATCCAAATTTACATGTTTTTCAAGCTCTGTAAAGGTATAAGGACGATAAAATTTGATCAGTTTTGAACCAACACTTTGGACTTCCTAGACCTCTAAACTCTCAACCTTTTGAGGGAGAATCGGAGAGAGGGTCATAGTATTCACATCTGATCATACATTGTTTCATATTCATTCCTCTCTGTATCTTTGAGGGATATCTCATACTGAGGTCTCTTCTGCTTTGTCATCATTATTTCATCTTTTAAACTGTCTTCATCACCAATAGTGATAGTTGGCCTAGTCCGTTCAACAATTAAATTGATCTTTTCTTGTCCACGTCCTCAGCCTTGACCTCGGGTGCGTGAACTATAAGAACCTCCACCAACTCGTTGTAGGGGAGTGGTAGAAGGTTGTTGAAGCGGAGTTGTATAACCTCCTTTTTGTGATTCTCCTGAATCTTCATCTTTGTTTGTCAAAATCTCGCGCGAGAAGACAGTCTTCTTTGGAGGCGCGTAGTAGGCAGCATCTTCATGGATACCAACTTCATGTACTGAAAATGGTTGTAGATCTCCCTTGATGCAATTTTATTGACCATCTTTGCGGTATTTAATGCACTGGTGTAGGGATGATGGAACCATATTGTGCTCTTGAATCCATGGTCATTCCAATAGAGCGTTAAAAGAGGTCTCGACGCCGATGATATGAAATTTAACGGTTGTTACGAGTTCTCCNACCCAGGGGAATATATCACAAGAATTTAGTGCAATAATACCTAATTTTGATAAGGATATCTTAAGCACATGCATTTTGAGAAAAAAATATCACTTGATTTGGGGAACCTTTGGTCCATGGCTTGATTTAGGTGGTTTCATGGTGTTTGGACTTGTCACTAAGTCCAACNTCAATTGATTGTTGCATTTGGTGTATATGATTACAATGAACAACTTTGGTGAAGAATGTAAATGGTTTTGAGCCCAATTGGAGGGTCAATTTGAGGGAATTTTGAATTTTAATCAATTTGGACAAGTTGGGCTAGGCTTGGATCTAGCTTGGGTCAACCTTGGGCTAAGTCCAATTTGATTGTTGTAAACGGGTCAATAGGGACCTCATGAAGAGTTTTGAATATGAATTGGATGCCAATTTAGAGGTTAAGGCAACCAATTGGGTAAAATTTTGGGGACTTTGCCAATTTGGGGCTAAATTTGGGAATTTTGGATTTAGGCCAAAATCAAATGGATTTGNTTGTCAATTGGCCCTAATAAATGTTGCATTTAGTGTAGATGATCATAAGGAACAACTTTGGTGAAAGATAGAAGTGGTTTTGAGCTCAATTGAAGGGTCAATTTGAGGGGATTTTGAATTTTAGTCAATTTGGTCATGTTGGGCTAGGCTTGGGTCTAGCTTGGGTTAGCCTTGACCTCATGAAGAGTTTTCAACATGAATTCTAAGTCCAAATTGATTATTGTAAATGGTCAATAGGGACATCATGAAGATTTTTGAACATGAATTAAGTCCAAGTTCTAAGTGGTCAATAGGGAACCTATGAAGAGTTTTCAACATGAATTGGGATGCCAATTTTGGGGTTAAGGCAATTAAATGGGTGGAATTTGGGGACTTAGCCAATTTGGGGCTAAATTTGGGATTTTGGGGACTTAGCCAATTTGGGGCTAAATTTAGGATTTAGGCCAAAATCAAATGGATTTGAGGCTTTACCAAGGCCAATAGATGGTTGATTTTGATGTATAGAAATGTTATAAAGATTTTTCAACATTAATTGGGGCCAATTGACTAGGATATGGGTTCAATTTGGTGAGATTAGGTCATATGATCAAAATTGGGGTTTGACCTAAATCAAAATTGGGCACAAATCATGAGCCAATTAAGCTTGGATTTAGTTTATCTTTTCCATATCAAAAGTTAATTTGAGTTTATGATTGGAATTTGGGACAATTGAGATTAAATTGATGGACATTTGAGTTAAATTTGGGGAAATTTTGGCCCTTAAAGACAAATTTGGAGGTTTTGGTTAAAGATGATAAAATTGATCAAATTAGATCATGTGATGGTTGAGAAAAATAAATTGGGAATATTTGGGATTTATTTGGATTTTCTGGGAATTTTTGGAATTTTGGGCTGTGGAGGGGTATTTTGGTAATTTGGGGGTGTTTGTGGGCAAAAGGCCAAGATGGGTTTTTTTTATTAGATTGGGTAACTAATCACCCTAAATGAGCCATGGACCAAAGGAAATCCCATTTTGGGTCCTCTATGTACTGGTCTTAGTCAACCCATAGCCATAGGGCTGGTAGGTTTAGGGGACCATCTACATGAGTATCCCAAAAAGATCAAGGGACCTAGGCTAGAAATTTGAGTTTAGGGTTATGAGTGATTGTGAGTGTAGATGAGTGTAGTGAGTGCCCTAGCTCCGGACCAACAGTCCTAAGGGTGACTCATCTTGAGTTTCCCTTATAGTGACCGCACCTACTAAGTGCTAGAGGTTAGGATCAATATGTGGAACTTCAAGTTGAGTAGAGAAGAGTGTAGGATTTCTAATGGTGAGGGTTACATGTCTAGTTTTCTAAGAATAGTCAAATAAGAAAGTCCTATGGCTAGACCTTAGGCTACTAAAGAGGAAAAACTAAAACTCAACCAAAGTGAGGTCAACAGATGCGAAAGCATATTTTTAGGATGAGCCTTATTTATATAAACAATGTAAGGATCTTATTATGAGGAGATGTGTACCTTATGAAGAAACTGATCTAATCATTCAGAAATGTCATGATTCTGAATTTGGAGGACATTTTGGGATTGATAAAACTGCTTATAAAATTTTACAAGTTGGATTTTATTTACCTACTATCTTTAGATATGTTAATAGATACATAAAACTTGTGATCGATGCCAACGAGTATGTAATATATCTAGAAGAAATGAAATGCTTCTGAATTTCATGTTAGAAGTTGAGATCTTTGATGTTTGGGATTAGATTTCATGGGATCATTTATTCCTTCATTTGGAAACTTATATATATTAATTGCAGTAGACTACGTTTCAAAGTAGATTGAATCACAAACTTTACCTCATTGTGATGCTAACTATTTCAAGATTTTTAATGAAAAATATTTTCACTAGATACAGAATGCCTAGAATGATTATCACTGATGGAGGATCCCATTTTAGAAATAAATACATTCAAAGATTGTCAGAAAAATTTAATATTATTCATAGAATCTCTACTGCCTATCATCCTCAAACCAGTGGGTTAGCTGAAGTTTCTAATAGAGAGATTAAACAAATACTTGAGAAGACTGTAAACCCTAGTAGGGTAGATTCGTCCACTAGACTGGTTACCACATTATGGGCTTACAAGACTGCTTATAAAACTCCTACTGGAATGACTCCTTATAGACTGGTTTTTGGAAAAACTTGTCAATTACCAGTAGATTGGAGCATAAAGCATATTGGGCGATTAAAGAATTCAATTATGATTTGAAAGATGCTGGTAGAAAAGATTGTTACAAATGAATGAATTGGAAGAATTAAGAAATCAATCTTATGATAACGATAGAATAAAGAGATTGTTACAATTAAATGACTTGGAAGTTTTAAGAAATGAATCTTATGATAACGAAAAAATTTATAAGGAGAAACTAAAGTTATGGCATTATCGGAAGATTAACCAGAAGAACTTTAAACCAGGATAAGAAGTTTTACTTTACAATACTAGGCTGAAGTTATTCCCTGAGAAATTAAAATCTCGTTGGTTAGGACCTTTACTGTGACTCAAGTTTATACTTACGGAGCTGTTGAAATTGAAGATCAGAAGACTCGAAATAGATTTAAAGTAAATGGACATAGATTAAAACAGTATTTTGAGGATAAAAGACCAAATTTTAAAGAGGTTTTAATGATCAGTCAACCTGAATAGGTCGGGCTGACGACGTTAAACCAAGCGCTTTATGGGAGGAAACCCATAATTATCTTTATTTTTACTATGATTATAATAGTTTTTATTTGAAATTATTGTTAGTTTGTGGTAGTATTGAGCTCTACTACTCTTATTTACTCTTGAATCATCATAAAAATTGGATCCATAGAGAAAAATTGGAACGCATTCGGACCAGAGCACAAAACTATGCAATTTTTGCCTTGAGCACCGACCGATGACAGGTTTTTTTCCGAGAGTCCAGGCAATTAATTACAGAAGGCTCACCGACGGTGCCTTCGACGCCGCCGATGGTGAGACCTGTGAGATGGCGGTTTCTAGAGGTTTAATGGCGATTTTTGGGCGGGAATCACCCTTTTAAACTCCCAAATTTGATTCTTAAGTTCATATTTCCTCAAAAAATGAAGTGAAACTCCACCAAATTCATTCCTATGGCATCCAATTCCTCTGATAATCCCAGAATGCGAGTGTTCAATTGGAGAAATTTTATTAGTGCGGAAGCGCAGTGAATCTTCAACAAGGTACTGACGAAGAAAAGATTGATCAAGGAATGAGGATTCGTAAATCACAGATTGAATAATCCATCTACGGCAATTGAAGAGATGATAGTGCGGTGAAGATGGGAATTGCTGTGTTATAGTACCGCCGTCGTGGTTGTTCCTGTGGTGAAGGAATTTTATGCAAATTTGCATAGAATCAATCAGGGAGTCGTTTATGTGTGAGGTAGATGGATAACTTTCACTCCTACACGGATCAAAGAATTATACATGATCAAGAACGTTTCTGTCTGCCATTATTCCAACTTCTGTCTGCCATTATTCCAACTTCATTCCGACAAGAAACTAGATGAATGAGATTTATCAATATTTAATGGACGAAACTGAAGACTGGGAAATGAGAGAAAACGTGTATGTTAGTTTTTCTGCGACACTCCTAAATCCCGTTTCTAAACACTGGCACTTCTTCATTTCTGCGAAACTTTTACCGACAACGAAGATTGGGAAAGTTTCTAAAGAAAGTTCTATTCTAAATTATTGCATCCAAATGGGACTGTCGATCGATATTGGATCAACAATTATGAAGTCGGTTTTGGGCCTGATCGTTCATGGATCAACTTATGGGCTTGGACACCCTTCCACAATTTTCTCACTTTGCAGTCAATTCCAAGTACCCTACAAAAATTGGGAAAAAGTACTTCTACCTTGGAAGCCTTTGGACCCAACTGAGAGATTCCTAGATTTTGAAGATGAAAATGACATGACTATTATGATAGATCAAGCATCTCAAAATCCACTGCCGATTCAACCCTTAGTTCCTGACAAGACTCTGGTGTCCTGCGCAGAATCAAGAAATTGGAGAAGGAGGTACAAAATTTCATGAATACAATTAATAGTATCTCTGATTTCTTCGATCATCTAGACTGGAGGATGAAAAATCATTTTGAGCACTCTGGACATTTAGAAGATAGTTTGATACGACAGATGAGGAGGATGAAATTGATAGAAGAGGATTCTACAGAAAAATTTCCATACCGCCCCTTTTGTAACCTCTTCATTCATGTGCAATTAATGGGTGATCTCAAAGGAGAATCTAGTACTGAATCTGAAGAATAGTAGATTTATATTGCTACATGTATGTCTATGTATGTAATTTGATTTGAACTTTACATTTGCTTTGCTTTAGAATTATGCTTTTAGATCTCTGTATNCTTGGGCGGGAGTTACCCTTTTAAACTCCCAAATTCGATTCCTAAGGTCAATATTTCCCCCAAAAACGAAGTAAAACTCCACAAATTTCATTCCTATGGCATCCAATTTCCTTGATAATCCCAGAATATGAGTGTTCAATTGGTGAAAGTTTATTAGTGCGGAAGCACAGTGAATCTTCAACAAGGTACTGACGAAGAAAAGATTGATCAAGGAACGAGGACTCGTAAATTTTGGATTGAATAATCCCTCGATGACAATTGAAGAGATGATAGTGCGGCAAAGATGGGAAGTGTTGTGCTATACTACCACCGCCGTGGTTATTTTTGTGGTAAGGGAATTTGTTGCAAATTTGCACGGAATCAACCAGGGAGTCGTTTATGTGCGAGGTAGATGGATCACTTTCACTCCTGCATGGATCAATGAATTATAAATGATCGAGAACGTTCTTTTATGCCACTATTCCAACTTCATTCTGATAAGAAACCAAATGAATAAAATGACATGACTATTATAGTAGATCAAGAATCTCATAATTCACTGCCAGTTCAACCCTTAGTTCCTGACAAGACTCTGATGATCCTGCGCAGAATCAAGAAATTGGAAAAGGAGGTACAAAATGTCATGAATGCAATTAATAATATCTCTGATTTCTTTGAGCATCTAGACTGGAGGATGAAAGACCATTTTGAGCACTTTGGACATTTAGAAGATAGTTTGATACGGTTGATGAGGAGGATGAAATTGATAAAAGAGGATTCTACTGAAGAATTTCCATACCGACCCTTCTAAAACCTCTTCGTTCATGTGCAATCAATGGGTGATCTCAAAGGAGAATCTAGTACTGAATCTGATGAATAGTAGATTTATATTGCTACCTGTCTGTCTATGTGTGTAATTTGGTTTGAACTTTGCATTTGCTTTGCTTTAGAATTATGTTTTTAGATCTTTGTATAGTTGAGACTAAGCATGGGATGTTTTGCTTTCAGCGTTTTGAGTATTGTGGTTTGGATTACAAGGCTAAATTAATGTATTGAGGTTGAGAAAATACCAAACTTAGGTGTGTTATGTAACGTATATTGTACCCCTTANACAAGGCTGAATTAATGTATTAAGGTTGAGAAAATACCAAACTTAGGTGTGTTAAGTAACGTAAATTGTAACTCTTGGAATTTATATATAAATGTGATGTTTTGTGTTGTGAAAGTTTATTTGTGATAAGTACATTATCACTTAAAATTATGTCTATAATGATTGAATGGATGTCGTTGAGGCTTGAAATTGATCGAAATCGCAAAAANAAACATTTGTCGTTGAGGCTTGAAATTGATTGAAATCACAAAAATCGGGAAATTGAACCAAATCAACAGAGCCTGCCGACGGCGCCCTCGACGTCGCTGACGACAAACGTTTCCCGAGACTAGGGATATAATTTCAATAGAGCGCGCCGATGGCGTCAAATACCCCGCCTATGGTGAAATCCCCAAAAAATACCTTTAACCGCGATTTTGACTAGTCAACCGCCACTATTCATCATCCCCTTCCTCTGAAAATGTGACTTCTGACCTAGGGCTTGAGAGATATTGAATTGGGAGGCGATTTCAAGGCATTTAGACACCGGATTTGATCATCTCTTGGTAAGAGCTTCACNTGCAATTTTCGACCTAGGGCTTGAGAGACCTTGGATTGAGAGGCGATTTCAAGGCTTTTTGACACCGGATTTGATCATCTCTAGGTAAGAGCTTCACTCCAAACTAAAAATATTTGATTTTCACCATGGATTTCTTCCACATTGAGGAGATCCAAAAATTTTTAGAATGTGAAGAAAATATTGGGAAGAAATTCATGGAACTTAGTGTTGAACTCTTAGAATTACTTTTGGAAGCCATTATTTGAACATTTGAAGTATATTTTGGAATTTTTCTATAACTGTGATTAGATTGAAATGGCTCCACGTCAAAAGAGTTAAATTGAGTTCGACGAGTCTTGCTTCGTTAATGTGAAGGCTCAATCAAGATTTACTTCAGTATTTGAAGGAAAGAAGTGTATACAAGATCAAGTTTTTGAGAGTCCGAGAGGAGAAATTGAACGAGTTATTACCGAGCGGAGGTGAGAACACTTATGTTATACCACCAATAAAACTGCTGCAAATATTGTGAAGGAATTCTATGTCAACATATTTTATTTTGAAGATGAAATCGTTCAAGTGCGGGGATTTCCTGTTGAATTTAATGCCGCCCACATTAACACCTTTTAGGAACTCGCAGAC
The DNA here is from genome assembly GCA_002079205.1 of Phalaenopsis hybrid cultivar. Taxonomy (NCBI): domain Eukaryota; kingdom Viridiplantae; phylum Streptophyta; class Magnoliopsida; order Asparagales; family Orchidaceae; genus Phalaenopsis; species Phalaenopsis hybrid cultivar. The sequence goes on from JXCR01141215.1 coordinate 54,234, forward strand.
TCTTATATCTGCCGTTATGAATCCTTCAGTACTATAGAAGGCTCCTTGAATGATATGATTAACTTTCTCACTGATGGGAAAGGAACATAGAAGATTAAGCAATGAGAACGGGTAAATTTTTTTGCTTCCATACTAAATGCCACCTCTAAGGCGTGTCTCTATTTTATTTCCTCTACTCTGTTACCGACCTATCACCACAGTGAGGTAACTAGAGATAAAGCTATTCTGAGTTTATGTATTCAGAATAATAGAAATATAAATGTGGGGGGAATTATTTTTAAGAATATATTGACTTCGGAAAGGAGTGAAACAAGTGAAGGTCTAGGACATCCTGGCCTTATTTATGCACTTTGCCAACTTTCTGGAGTAGAAGCTGGAGGAGATGAAAAATGGGTTTACCCTATGAAACCCATTAGTAAAGCTAATTTGAAAACTTATGAATCCCATGAGTAATGGGTTTATCCTATGAAACCCATTAGTAAAGCTAATTTGAAGACTTATGAATCCCATGAGAAATGGAGAACTGGAAGTAGGAGTCAAGAACCTTCTACTAGTAGAGATGTCCCCTCTACAAGTTAAGACCTTCCACCTTCTAATTCCCCTACTCTGACTGATTTGATGAATGAGTTGACCTTGCAGCGGAAGAGCATAGAGTTAATAAATGAAAGNACAGATTCCTCATCATCTAGTAGAGAACTGATAAATGTAGGTTGGGGTCGTTCTTCAGTCCCGAGGTTAATCTCTTTCAATTCATCGACATGGATTTAATTTCTTCCTCAAATTTTGGCAGAGCATCTTTTATTGGTTGATCAGTAGAGTCATCCTCTATATCAAGACAATCCTCTTTTGACTCACTAGTAACAACCATACAAAATTCAGAATCATCAACTGGTCCAATTATACCAAATCTAAAACCTTCTCTTGAATTGGGAGCTCAACTTTTAGCATTCCATTATTTTTCAAAAAGTTGAAATTTATCTTTCGGCATTTGTTTTGGTAAGTGTCCCTGTTGAATTAACTTTTGAACACAAGGCGAGAAGTGGCATTCATTTCGGTAAGTGTCCCTGTTGAATTAACTTTTGAACACAAGGCGAGAAGTAACCAAAAGGAATTCCATTAAACCTGTTGAATTAACTTTTGAACACAAGGCGAGAAGTAACCAAAAGGCAATTCCATTAATTCACGCTGTTGAATTAACTTTTAAACACAAGGCGAGAAGTAACCAAAAGGCAATTCCATTAATTCATCCTTGTTGAATTAACTTTTGAACACAAGGCAAGAAGTAACCAAAAGGTAATTCCATTAATTCATTGTCCAGGTTGAATTAACTTTTGAACACAATGCGAGAAGTAACCAAAAGGCAATTCCATTAATTCATTAGACCTGTTGAATTAACTTTTGAACACAAGGCGAGAACTAACCAAAAGGCAATTCCATTAATTCATTAGAATCACCATCCAAAAATTAACTTCTGAACACAAGGTGAGAAGTAACCAAAAGGCAATTTCATTAATTCATTAGAATCAACATCCAAATTTACATGTTTTGTTCCATTAATTCATTAGAATCAACATCCAAATTTACATGTTTTTTAAGCTCAGTAGAGGTAGGCATTTCCATTAATTCATTAGAATCAACATCCAAATTTACATATTTTTCAAGCTCAGTAGAGGTAGAAGGACGATAAAATTTGATCAGTTTTGAACCAACACTACAGACTTTGTTGACCTCTAAACTCTCGACCTTTTGAGGGAGAATCGGAGTGAGGGTCATAGTATTCACATCCAATCATACATTGTTTCATATTCATTCCTCTCTATATCTTTGAGGGATATCTCATACTGAGGTCTCTTCTGCTTTGTCATCATTATTTTATCTTCGGAACTGTCTTCATCACCAATATTGATAGTTGGTCTATTCCGTTCAACAATTAAATTGATCTTTTCTCATCCACGTCCCCAGCCTTGACCTCGGGTGCGTGAACTAGAAGAACATCCACCAACTCGTTGTAGGGGAGTGGTAGAAGGTTGTTGAAGCGGAGTTGTATGGCCTCCTTTTTGTGATTCTCCTGAATCTTCATCTTTGTGTGTCAAAATCTCACGCGAGAAGACAGACTTCTTTGGAGGCGCATAGTAGGCAACATCTTCATAGATACCAACTTCATGTACTGAAAATGGTTGTAGATCTCCCTTGATGCAATTTTATTGACCATCTTTGCGGTATTTAATGCACTGGTGTAGGGATGATGGAACCATATTGTGCTCGTTCTCCCTTGATGCAATTCTCTTGACCATCTTTGCGGTATTTGATGCACTGGTGTAGGGATGATGGAACCATATTGTGCTCATGAATCCATGGTCGACCCTAATAGAGCGTTAAAGAGGTCTCGGCGTCGATGATATGAAATTTAACGGTTGTTACGAGTTCTCTGACCTTCATAAGTAGATACACTCGTGTAGGGATGATGGAACCATATTGTGCTCATGAATCCATGGTCGACCCAATAGGAGGTCTCGGCTCAATGATATGAAATTTAACGGTTGTTACGAGTTCTCCAACCTTCATAAGTAATGAAATTGATCCAAGGGCTCTTTCTCCCTTTTGGTTGAACAACATCATCTTATCGGAAATGAGCTCCTAAACGTTGAAGTCCAAATATGCTAACATCCGTAGACTCATCAAGTTAAGAGATGCTCTAGGATCCACTAAAACTCTGGATAACACAAATTATGCTGATGTTGACGGAGATGTAGAGCGGACGGTTGTGGTCGGCGGTACCGAGCAGCAAGTCTCCAATGGTGACGAAATGTAGAGCGGACGGTTGTGGTCGGCGGTACCGAGCAGCAAATCTTCATCTGTGAAGGTTACCCCTGACTGTTCTCCCAACAAGCAAACTCCATCTGAGGATGTGCTAGCCAACTGAGCTAAGCAAATTTCTGGATCCAACAAAGCTGTAACCAAAGATTTTCTCATCTCCTTTGACAGGATCAGAGCGTCGTAAATGCATAGTCGAGCAGGCAACTTCCTAAGATGAGCTAGCACGTTGTAGTCTAGTTTGTACGATCCTCCGATTTTGTCTTGATTATGTGGTTCTTCCACTAGCGAAGGTGGGGGTACCTCTTCTCGAGTCATTATCTATTTTCCTTTTTCTATTGGAATTGTTCTTAGTGGCAACACTTTTCCGCTCCTTAAGTTGACTTCTGTGATTTCTTCTTCTTGAGATATCATTGTTGAATCTTCCGGTGTCTTTTCCTCCTCATTGGAGAGCTCTAAGTTGATGGCAAACAGTGCACCATGACGCTTGAGAGTTGGCTCTTCGTTATCAGTGTTTTCATAAGCGATATCATTAAGTTCTTCTTTGGCCTTGAAAATGAGTTCATCGGACTCAAGTACGATTTGAGGATCACATTGGGGATCGAGATCGCAACTAGCTCGGTCATAATCAGTCATGTTATTATCAGAAATAGTCAGAACGTAGCCGAAATCACAACCATTATATTCATAAGACCCCAGAGGGACAAAAAGATAATNAGATCCAACAAAGCTGTAACCAGAGATTTTCTCATCTCCTTTGATAGGATTAGAGCGTCGTAAATGCTTAGTCGAGTAGGCAACTTCCTAAGATGAGCTAGCACATTGTAGTCTAGTTTGTACAATCCTCTAATTTTGTCTTTATTATGTGGTTCTTTCACTGGAGAAGGTGGGGGTACCACTTCTCGAGTCATTATCTATCTTCCTTTGTCTGTTGGAACTGTTCTTAGGTAACACTTTTCCGCTCCTTAAGTTGACTTCTGTGATTTCTTCTTCTTGAGATATCATTATTGAATCTTTAGGTGCCTTTTCCTCCTCATCGGAGAGCTCTAAGTTGATGGCAAACAGTGCACCAAGATGCTCGAGAGTTGGCTCTTTGTTATCAGTGCTGTCATAAGCGATATCATTAAGTTCTTCCTTGTCCTTGAAAATGAGTTCATCGGACTCAAGTACGATTTGAGGATCACGTTGGGGATTGAGATCCCAACTAACTCGATCATAATCAATCATGTTATTATCAGAAATAGCCAGAACGTAGCCGAAATCACAACTATTATATTCATAAGACCCCGGAGGTACAAAAAGATAATCATACAAAGTCAAGGGTTCGAGGATTTTCTTCCCCAAATCCGAGACAACCAATCTAATAGAGGCAGCCCCTATCCTACCACCTGTGCTATCAATATTGGTAGTGATGCTCTTCTTTTTCTTATTCTTTGTTCTTGACGATGACATATTTTTTGGCAAAATCTTCATCTCAGGCTCGGCATGCTGTAGACTCTGAATGGAAGCTTGTTTTAATGCAGACTGTAGCTTGTTCAGCATCTTCTTGGATGATTTGCTCCATACTTCATTCCATCCTTCTACGGTATTCGTAGAAGCTTGTTTTGATGAATCCTGTATCTGATTGAGGACCTACTTGAGTTCATCCCAAGTTGTACTCCATCCATCTGTTTCGACATTTAGATCAATTAGGGAGATCGACTCAGTTGAAACCATGTTTATGGAACCTTTTTTGGGTTCTTTCAAGTACTCCTTTAGGATTTTTATGTTCTCTTCCTTGAGGTTCTTCTTGAGCCAGCCTTTAAAGACAAAGCATTTGTCTATAGTGTGTCCAAGTAATAGGTGGTACGGGCAATCATTCGGTTCATTCTTCTTATCCACCTCTTCAAGTTTCCTTGGATCGGGTAGTTTGAATTCTGGTTTCTTCATCAAGCTTTTAAATATTTTAGGTATAGCTTCATCTTTGAAGGAATAAACAACTTTTTGTCGCTCTAATAGAAATGTTCTCTTACCCGCTGTTCGAGTTGATCCTTCCTGAGAAGGCCGTTGGTTGGATTGGCTGCTCCATTTCTGAGAGTACTATGACTAAGACTGACGATGATCTTCTGCATATAACTTTATCGGCTGCTTTCTTTTGTCGATAATTGCAACTACCCTTGATTTCTTTTCGAAAACTCTGGTCACCTTAGCCTTTTCTTGAGGCTCCATGTGCTTCATTTCTTCTTGAAGACTGCTGGCTTCACTGAGTAGCTTTTTGAAGGATTTGATGGTGAGTCCCTTAAGCATGAAAGCTACTAGCCCATGAATGCTTTTGAGGAGACTCTCAATCTCTTGATGTTCTTGTAGCTGAGGTTCACATTACATGCTAAGGTTTCTCCACCTCAAAATTTAGTATGCCAAGGTTTCATTAGGCTTCTGCTTCTCCATCATGAGCTCTCCAATAGACACATGATGTTGCACCCCAGCAAATCTTTTCACAAATAACTGTTCCAACTCGAAAATATTTTAACTGATCCATTGGGCAAGTCAGCGTACTAGTCGAAAGCAATCCCTGACAAGCTGCTGACAAACTGCTGACAGAGTAGAGCTTTGCTATTCCTCGTGTTGCCACAATTGGCTCAAAAATGTGCTATGTGCTGTCTGGGATTTCCAGTCCCATCGAATATCTTGAAGTTTGGGGTCACAAAACCCTTGGGAAAAGGGATGGCATCAAACTCCTCTGGGTAAGGTCTACTCCTTAAGATTGATGCACCACCCTTGGACTGGGCTAAGGCCTCCCGCACTTGTTCAACCATTTGTTTGAACTCTTTTTCTTGCATGGCACATGATGGGGAATCCTTCCTTGGTTATTCTTCATTGTCTGTCAAAGTAGCCTCCCTTCTTTCATCTGTGATGTGTATGATTTCTGGCCGATTAATCTCTGGAGAAGCCAATGTTGGTGCTTGTGATTACCCCTGAATGGTGGCCATGGTGGTCATAGCTGCAGTCATCTCTTCTACTCTTTTCTCTAGTAGAAGAACTTGCTCATCCCTTAGGAGGATAGCCCTACGCAGCTCATCAACGGCGTTCTCTTCAGTGTGAGGTTGAGCCTCGCGAGCAGATGTGGTAGCTCTAGTTTCGATCACATGGACATCCATGAAATCTTCCTCCAAATAATTACTGTAATCAAAATCTTCTTTGTCACTATTGATGGAAACTCCATGTTCTTGAGCTAACTCAGAAATCTCGATTATGAGTTTCTCAACTTTTTCCTCAATTATCGATTCCTTGATTGCTTTAAGATCTGGAGGACCTTGGGGAAATTTTTCAACTTGTTCCTCCATCTCGCTGGCTATTATCGCGACGATGTCAGATATTTCAGGCACTGGTTTTACTTTCTGTCTTTCAGGCTCACTGAACTGTATTGGTGTAGCCACCTTGGGTTCCCATACCCTCTTCTTCTTCGACGATGATGTCTTAGGATAGAAAGTCTTAGTAGAAACATCGGTATGTCAAGGGAAGGTATGCTCCCTGTGGTGTAGACCGGCTACAGTGTCAGGTAATTGTCTTGTCTTTCTTTTCGTGATTGCAGGAATGACGGACAAACTTCTCAAACCTAGTCTTGACTTAATCGGACGGTGACCTGCGATCTTGGTGGTGGTATGATCGTTGGTGACCATAGCAGTATCAACTCAGTTTTCCAAATGGAGCCAGACGGGAATAAGGGTAGGTGACTTTATAGTTGACCTACGAGATTCTCTAGCGGACTTAATATCCTCAAAAATTTCATTCTTCATATGAAGGGAAATTGCATGTCCCACTCATTTATGTAATTCACTAACAGAAAATGCCTCTTTAGTATCAAGTCTTCTGAAGACTGCATTAACTTGGGTGATGGGGATGGATTTCTTTCCCTCGTCACCATGTCCATGAAGTGATAGTAATTTGGTAGCAATCTTCCGGATACTCTCATATCCATCTGTATCTGTCAGAGGATGGAATCTACTCCTTTGTAGGAGTGGATAAATTTCTGGTTACACCACTTCAACTTGATGAGGCTCCTCCTCAACGGATGTGTTTTCAAGAGCTTGGGCTTTGATGGCCCTCCGGGTTTGGGTCGGTGGTAAAGTCCTTGAGCTTGACCCGATCTCAAACATGGGTGGCGGAACAGTTAATCCTTCAGTCAAATGTTCAACGACCATCACTTCTTTCCCTTAGTAGTAGCAGGGATAGCAGTCTTGATGACAACAACTTTAGGCTTCTTGCAGGCAGGGAAGTCCTGAGAGCAGTTCAAACTGAATTCTGTAGATGGCTCTTGTATTTCTGGAGTAGCGATCTTCATTACAACGAATGGGGATTTCCCGAGGATAACCTCGAGGTCTTCAAATCCAGCTCTGAACCTGATGGTGGGGGCGACGTTACGGGAGCTGCGATCCGTTGGCAGGTTGCAGGAGAAGGTCAGCATTGGGTAGGCCATCACAGCGGGCTTTAAAATAGAAAGTTTTAGGGTTAGCTATATGGCCGAAAACCTCGTAATATTTAGTGCAAGCACTGAAAATAGAGGTTAATCTGTGGACCGGGCGGGTCTTAATTTATGTGTATTTCTTAACATCTTTGTTAAAAAAGGTGTAAAATTTAATTAATATTTCAAAGTGTGTGCAGCACAACACGATTTGATTTATTTTGCGAAATAGCAAGTCAAATTTTGAAGGGAGATGTGAAAAATTTTAGGACCCAGCGCGGGACCCAATTAGTGGCAGAAAATGCCCAGGTGGGATTAGTTCACCGACACACCTATTGGGGGTCTGACCCCACATAAAAAATTTAAAAAGTCCTTAATGGCCTTCTGAACCCCTCTGTTCAAATATGGTTGAACAGCTAGTCCCGAAGTTCAAAGAGTTAGCCGTACTTTCTCAAGATAGAAATGGGTAAAGTATTCCAACAGAAGGAATGTAATTTGGTCTAAGAGGGACATGGACACATTACTGATATGTGAAGATAAAATTTCTTGATTTATATGGAGAGAAAAGCATGTCCCCAGTGGAGTCGCCAGAAGCTGTCGGCGTTTTTTTGGGTTGGTTTGTGGGGTTGCCCGTAAGAAGTTGTCGGTCACCCGAATTGAAATCCCCTCACCCGCTTTAGATGAACATTGAAGTATGAAATCAAATTGACCCCATATTTTTCATAGTTTAAATGAAAGAGTACTGTACCTCAAATCTTGTATCTATCCCGAAGGATAAACACAAGACTTGAGGAAGAGGCTCGATCAAATAAACTAAGGAAAGTATGACATCCGTTTGGTCTGTGAAACCTTTATATTTGCCAACAAGTTCCCCTATTTAATATAAATGATTAAATAGGGTTTATATTAAGCTAGCTTCGGACATGCTTCCTATAAGGGCAAGCCCCTATAGTTAATTACATCCTAATGACCAAAGTCACTTAAGAAGACTCTCGATAAAAGTCAAGAAAGATTATCTTCAAGTAATTTCAAGGGGTAGGACTCTTCAACGAATTCATACATAAAGGTGTGAAAGGGGATTGGTTCAAATTTGGAACATTTTATTGTAAAATCCAAAGGAAGAAGGACTAGGAGATGTCATGGATCCAGAGGAAAAGTGACTTCCCAAGCTATCCTAATGTTCGGCTCCAGTTTTGAGGAGAAATATTTAGGTGTTTTTTTCCTGCCAATTTTATTAGTTAGGGCTTACATTTGTGTGAAATGATCACAAAAATGGCCTGAAAGATGTGAGGATTTAGGTTGTGAAAAACAACAACCTCGGAACCCTAAGACGAGTTAGGGCTTATATTGTATAGGAAAGCTATGCAAAGGCCTAAAGATAAGGTGAGGATTTAAGTTGCATAAGCAAGAAACCTCGAAGTCCTATGGCTTTATTGTTTTAATTCTAAGGAAGAAAATGGTTTAGCTGGGGAAGACATGTTTTACTGTTGAAGTTGGCCGTGCTGCCCACCATGCTAACTCCAAACTCCTCGCGACGAAAAGTTTGAGTTATCTAGTGTGTCAAGTTATAATGTCAAATCAGGTAGCCCTATGGTTAAAATTCTTTAAATTTTATGAGGGCATATTCAAGTTAATTAGAGCAAAATAAGTTAAGATCCTACGGTTCCCTCGTTCCGGCACAACTATTTTCTATTGGATTCACATAGTCCGAGTGAACTTACTAAACTCAACTTAATGAGTTCTATAATTTCATTTAAACCATGGGAAACCTTGTTAGGAATCGTAGGTTATCTCCTCCGAGGGATTCCCGATCATCTGATAGAGACATCTAGTTTTAGTTAAAGTTATGGTTTTGAGTGATGTTTGTGATTAAAGTTTGAGTTGTTTTATGTTTTGAATGTTGTGGCGGTGAATTTTATCTTTGTTGATTTTAATTTTTGTTTTGGTTATGGTTATGGTTATGTGGCTATCCTGATAGTTTCAGTTTTCATGCAGATGGCGTCATTGTTTAACATGCAAATTTCAGGTATAAAAATACAGTATGAAAGTACAAGAAAGACAACGCTGAAAACTGTAAAAGTTTACTTAGCGAGTCTTCTCGTTCCACCACCTGAAACTTAAAATGCATGTTAAGACAGTTTCTTAAGAGCACGAAAGGCAAAATTTTGGTAATTTTCCTAACCCTATGTCATATCTTGGTGAGTCCTTAAAAGTTTAATTAAGGATGATTTTTAATTTTCCTAACCCTATGTCATATCTTGGTGAGTCCTTAAAAGTTTAATTAAGGATGATTCTAACCCTATGTCATATCTTGGTGAGTCCTTAAAAATTTTAATTAAGGATGATTTCATTAAGCCAATTTTCCCAACCCTATGTCATATCTTGGTGAGTCCTTAAAAGTTTAATTAAGGATGATTTCATTGAGCGACTAACCCTTATGTCATATCTTGGTGAGTCCTTAAAAGTTTAATTAAGGATGATTTCATTGAGCGAAGCATATTAAGTTTAATAAGCCTCTCATTAAAAGTTTAATTAAGGATGATTTCATTGAGCGAAGAATATTAAGTTTAATAGGCCTCTAAATATACAACAAGTTAGGAGGCGGAAGCAGGTCCATGCCTCCCTCTCACCAACTGGTGAAAAGCCTCGAGTCCATTTAAACTTATTATAATGTAGGTCCATGCCTCTCTCTCACCAACTAGTGAAAAGCCTCGAGTCCATTTAAACTCATTATGTTGCCTAACGGTTCATCCTGTAAATACCCTTATTACTCAGTGAACTATGATGTCTCAATTATCCCTAAGAAGTTCATCCTGTAAATACCCTTATTACTCAGTGAGCATTGATGTCTCAATTACCCCTAAGAATAGCGTAATTATCATTTATCATTTAATTTGAAAAATTATGCGAGTGAAGACCCTTGAAGGGGAGTTAGTGTAATTTGAACACTTAGATAAATTTTAATTCTAATTGGGCTTAGTGGTGTTTCAAAGATGTTTTATTTAATCATGTTTATTTCTCTAATATTTGTTTAACCAAATTTTTAATTTAGCCTAAGTCATCCTTAAGCCCTTAAGGCCTAGGTAAGCGTCTTAATTAGTTTTCAAAAGGGTTAAGCTTTAAGTGGTCATGATTCATGATTTGGATTTCATTTGAAAATCAAGATAGGGGTATTAGATTCATTAATTATTGACTTCAAAATTTATACCCCTAAGTCCAGGATCATTTAATTTTAATAAATTTCCAAATCTTAATAATTTAGAAATTTAATAACTTATATTTTTAATGAGGAAAGTGAAATTGGTTTGTACAAATTAACCCCTTGTGTTTCAAGTATCAAATAAATTGATTAAGATCAGAGGTTATCCATTTTCCCTCGTTGAATTAAGCCTAAATGATAATTAGGGCAAAATTTTCAAAATTAAACATTTGCCCCTAAGGCTGTAATACCTCATAATTTGTCAAATTTAATTCAAATGACTTTGAAATTTTTATCCTACCTTATTTATGGGTCAATTGAGACATCAGAGGAGAAAATGTGATTTTTTTGAAAATTTAATTTAATTTATGTAATTATTTTCATTATGAAGATAGGTTTTTTCAAAGAAGATTCCTAACTTGACCAAGGTAAATTATAATCCTTTGAAATTTTTGCTGGATGTAGACCTAGACCAAAGAAGCCTTTGGGTCAAATGTCATGATTTTTTGAATTTTATGTGATTTATGAGAATTATTTTAAATTCTGGGTATTTAATAAAAAAATATTTTAAGTAGTGAGAATTAAGTTTTGTATTTTTGAAAAATCTCCCTAAGGTTGGAGAACTCAGAGGACCAAATTTTATATTTTTTTTGATTTTTACTTGATTTATCGGAATTATTTTAGTGTAAACTCATTTTTTTAGCCTTTAAAAATTATTTTTAAGCTTTAAAATTCAATATCTTTATTTAGATAACCAAAAGAAATATTCTAATTGTTCCTAAGTGATTAGGAAATAATTTAGAGTATTTTCATGAGTTTTTTTTTATTTTCGTGATTTTTATGGATTTTTAATTATGTAAATATTTAGAATAGACTAAAAATCAAAATTTTATTTTATATATCATTTAATTTTTAGAAAATACCCCTAATCACAGAGAACTCATAAAAATAAGTTTCATAAATTTTTTAGTTATATTTTGATTTTTAAAAATCATTTAAGTGTTAAAAGTGGTATTTATCTTTAAAAATCAACTTAAGGTGTCAAATGAACTCAAAATATTTTGAAATTTTTATGATGAGTTCTCTGGATCATAAATAACAGGTGAAATCAAAAATCAAGTCATTTAGATGTTTAAATTTTTCATAATTAATTATCTTAGTGATTTAGTGTTTGTAAAATTTGAGGACATTTTAATTGACTTGACCCTTGAAATTATTTCCAAGGGTTTCTCTAGTCATGGTGGACGTTCCAAAATTTTCTTAGGATTTTATAACCAATATGCTAATTTTCATGATTATTTTAAAGAAATAATGTGAAATAACTTGAAAAATATGAGTCTCTGTATAGGAAGCTTTTCTGACTTTGCAAAATCAGAGAATACTTCCCCAGACAGAGGCTACAACATGCTAAAATTTCAAGTCAAGGTGATGTGCCATTATGCAAGGAGAATCAAATAATCCCAAATAGTGTTTAATTAATTAATAATAGAATGTGCACCTAATGGACTTAAAGTTTGTTCCACATTGTTCTCCTTTGTTCACTGAGCAAGTGGGTATTTTTATTTTATTTTTGTGATTTTTTTACACCAAGTTATTAATTTTCTAAGCTAAGGGTATTTAAATAAATAGGAAAAGCCCTATTTATTTATTTAAACAGCGTTTGCTGACTAGATCCTAGGCAGCTCTGAAGGCATGCGTGGCGTGCTCTAGTTGGACCCTGCCGCCCACGTAGTTGCTGACTCGGCCCACGGTTTATTTCCCAAAGCGCTGTCCGGCTCGATCTCCTCCATCCATTTGATACATGCTTGATCAAACGGCTCCCCGTCATCATCCCTAATAGGATGATCCTGTGACCGTCCACACTAAAACATTAAGATCTCAGCCTATACTCAACCAAATCACTTTAGAGTTGATCATATGGACTCGTCTAAGTGAGACGAACACATCCATTCGGTTAAAATGCCATGAAATCAAGCTTAAGTAAATGGAGAATCGAAATAGGCTCGGGATGAGGAGAAGTTTTATACCTTTTCTTTGAGAAAGGAGGCCTTAATCAGAGGTGCTAGACACGTTCGTTGGGGTCCAAGGAGGCAAGGGATTGAGTCCCGGGTCTTGGTGTAAGGCCTAGGTATGAATTTAACCAAGCTCGATTTTAGGTGTTAGTCTAGAGCTATGATAAAGGCTTTGTGAAAGGGGAATTTGATGGGGCTTTGGCTTCTTTTACTCTTGTAAAGGTGTGGGCAGAAGTAATTGAAGTNCTATTGAATTTGGTGTAGATGATCATAAGGAACAACTTTGGTGAAGGATGGAAGNTTTATTTAGATAACCAAAAGAAATATTCTAATTGTTCCTAAGTGATTAGGAAATAATTTAGAGTATTTTCATGAGTTTTTTTTTATTTTCGTGATTTTTATGGATTTTTAATTATGTAAATATTTAGAATAGACTAAAAATCAAAATTTTATTTTATATATCATTTAATTTTTAGAAAATACCCCTAATCACAGAGAACTCATAAAAATAAGTTTCATAAATTTTTTAGTTATATTTTGATTTTTAAAAATCATTTAAGTGTTAAAAGTGGTATTTATCTTTAAAAATCTTTAAGTTATCAAAGGAACTCAAAATATTTTGAAACTTTTATGATGAGTTCTCTGGATCATAAATCACAATGATGTAAGAACTCAAAATCATTCAAGTGTTAAAAGTGGTATTTATCTTTAAAAATCAACTTAAGGTGTCAAATGAACTCAAAATATTTTAAAGTGTCAAAAGTGGTATTTATTTTTAAAAATCAACTTAAGTTATCAAATGAACTCAAAATATTTTGAAATTGAGTGGAATTTATCTTTAAAAATCAATTTAAGTTATTAAATGAACTCAAAATATTTTGAAACTTTTATGGATGAGTTCTCTAGATCATAAACCACAGTGGAGATTAAAAATCAAGTCATTTAAATGTTTATATTTTCCAAAATTAATTATTTTCAAGTTCTCTAGATCATAAATCACAGTGGAGATAAAAAATCAAGTCATTTAAATGTTTAAATTTCTCCTCTGGATCATAAATTATAGTGGAGATCAAAAATCAAGTCATTTAAATGTTTATATTTTCCAAAATTAACAGGTGAAATCAAAAATCAAGTCATTTAGATGTTTAAATTTTTCATAATTAATTATCTTAGTGATTTAGTGTTTGTAAAATTTGAGGACATTTTAATTGACTTGACCCTTGAAATTATTTCCAAGGGTTTCTCTAGTCATGGTGGACGTTCCAAAATTTTCTTAGGATTTTATAACCAATATGCTAATTTTCATGATTATTTTAAAGAAATGATAAAATTTTTTTTGGGATTTAATAACCAATATGCTAATTTCCATGATTATTTTAAGGAAATGATGTGAAGAACTTGAAAAATATGAGTCTCTGTATAGGAAGCTTTTCTGACTTTGCAAAATCAGAGAATACTTCCCCAGACAGAGGCTACAACATGCTAAAATTTCAAGTCAAGGTGATGTGCCATTATGCAAGGAGAATCAAATAATCCCAAATAGTGTTTAATTAATTAATAATAGAATGTGCACCTAATGGACTTAAAGTTTGTTCCACATTGTTCTCCTTTGTTCACTGAGCAAGTGGGTATTTTTATTTTATTTTTGTGATTTTTTTACACCAAGTTATTAATTTTCTAAGCTAAGGGTATTTAAATAAATAGGAAAAGCCCTATTTATTTATTTAAACAGCGTTTGCTGACTAGATCCTAGGCAGCTCTGAAGGCATGCGTGGCGTGCTCTAGTTGGACCCTGCCGCCCACGTAGTTGCTGACTCGGCCCACGGTTTATTTCCCAAAGCGCTGTCCGGCTCGATCTCCTCCATCCATTTGATACATGCTTGATCAAACGGCTCCCCGTCATCATCCCTAATAGGATGATCCTGTGACCGTCCACACTAAAACATTAAGATCTCAGCCTATACTCAACCAAATCACTTTAGAGTTGATCATATGGACTCGTCTAAGTGAGACGAACACATCCATTCGGTTAAAATGCCATGAAATCAAGCTTAAGTAAATGGAGAATCGAAATAGGCTCGGGATGAGGAGAAGTTTTATACCTTTTCTTTGAGAAAGGAGGCCTTAATCAGAGGTGCTAGACACGTTCGTTGGGGTCCAAGGAGGCAAGGGATTGAGTCCCGGGTCTTGGTGTAAGGCCTAGGTATGAATTTAACCAAGCTCGATTTTAGGTGTTAGTCTAGAGCTATGATAAAGGCTTTGTGAAAGGGGAATTTGATGGGGCTTTGGCTTCTTTTACTCTTGTAAAGGTGTGGGCAGAAGTAATTGAAGTTTGGTGGAGTGTGGAGGTGTATTGGGCTCTGTCCTAATTTTTGGCAGGGTTTCAAGCTCAAAATTGAGTTCCGACAATGGGAATAGGTGAGTAAAAATTGTTGGAATGCACTGAGAGGATCTTAGGGAAGCTTTGTGTGAAGTTTGGAGAGACCTCTCTAAGAAAATTTCAGCACTTAGTTTAGTAGCCATGGAGGTGGCCTTTTATAAAAATGGGGTTATGGTGGCTATCATCGCCAATCAAGAGGTGTAATGTGGTGCTTAGGTGGAGGGAAGAGGAGCTCCATTGTTTGATTTGGATGAGCTGGCCTCTAGGTTTGATTTGTGTGAGGTGCCATGGGGTTGGCTCTTGGTTTTGGGCTTTTCCAACCACTAGGCTGGCCGGCCGTCCAGGGGGCTAGGAGCTCAGAGAACCCAGAGGAATCCATTACAATAATTTAATGCAAATGTGCTTGAATTTGGCAAAGATATCTTAAGCCTGCGCATTTTTGGAAATAAGATCCCTTAATTTGGGGGACCTTTGGTCCAATTCTTGATTTAGGTGATTTCATGGTGTTTGTACTAGTCACTAACTTCAACTAATGGCTGTGGTGGAGTTAATTTTGTGGCCTTAGGGTGGTTAGGTGACATTATTGCATGGGTCCAAGTGGGTGCAAATGACCAAAACTTGGGTTTGGGCTAGATTAGCCATGTCAATTGGTCCAAATAACTATTGAATTTGGTGTAGATGATCATAAGGAACAACTTTGGTGAAGGATGGAAGTGGTTTTGAGTCAAATTAGGGAGTCAATTAGAGGGAATTTTGAACTTTAATAAATTTGGTCATGTTGGGCTAGAGTTGGGTCTAGCTTGGGTTAGCCTTGGGCTAAGTCCAAATTGATTGTTTTAAATGATCATTAAGGATGTCAAATTGCTGTATAGGCATGTTGTAAAGATTTTGATGTATAGGCATGTTGTAAAGATTTTTCAACATTATTTGATGCCAATTGACTAGACTATTTGTTCAATTTGGTGAGATTAGGTCATATGGTCAAAATTGGGGTTTTGACTCAAATCAAAATTAGGCTCAAATAATGGACCAATTGAACTTGGATATGGTTTAATTTGGTCATATAAAAGGTGAATTTGAGTTTAGGGTTGGAATTGGGGTCAATTGAGATCAAATTGATGGGCATTTGAGTTGAATTTGGGGAAAATTGAGTCTTTAAAGGGCAATTTGGGGGTTTTTGTTGAAGATGGTCAAATTGGTCATATTGGGTCATGTGGTAGTTGAGAGAAATAAAATTGGGAATATTTAGGATTTATTTAGATTTTCTGGGAATTTTTAGAATTTTTGGGATTTTGAGCTATGGAGGGGTATTTTGGTAATTTAGGGGTGTTTTAGGGGTAAAAAGGCCAAGTTTTGAGCCCAAGAGGGGTATTTTGGTAATTTGGGGGTGTTTTAGGGGTAAAAGGCCAAGATATATTTTAGTAGAGTTGAGATACAAATCATCACCAACAAGCCATGGACCAATGGAAACCCCATTTTGGGCCCTCTACATAGTGGTCTTAGCCAAACCATAACCCTAGGGCTAGTAGGTTTTGGGGACCATCTACATGAGTAACCCAAAAGATCAAGGGATCTAGACTAGAAATTTGAGTTTACGGTAGTGAGTGATTGTGAGTGTAGATAAGTGTAGTTAGTTCCCTAGCTCCAGAACAACACCCAAGGTCAACCCTAAGGTCTAGCAATCCTAAGGGTGACTCATCTTGAGTTTCCCCCACAGTGACCCCACTTACTAAGTATTTAGAGGTTGAAAGCAATATGTGGAACTTCAAGTTTGGTAGAGAAGAGTTTGGAATTTCTAGTGGTGAGGGTTTCATGTCTAGTTTTCTAGGAATAGTCAATAGAAAAATCCTATGGCTAGACCTTAGGCTACTACAGAGGAAAAACTAAACCTCAACCAAAATTGAGGTCAACAGTCAGGTTGCGTAGTATGTCTTCAAGTATCATCCGTTGATTGACGGCATGGGCCTTTCACCTCAGAAATCCACTAACTATTAGGCTCCTTTTATGTAGACCTTTTCTATGATAAATGGTCCCTCCCAAGTTGGCTTAAAATTTTTACCTATCTTGCGGCGTGCAAGAGCAGGCCTTTTGAGCACCAGTACGAGGTCACCAACTTTAAATGTCCTTGGACGGACCAATTTGTCATGAGTTTGTACCATCTTTGCTTAGTAGAGTTTGAAATGTTGTTGTGCTTCTAGTCGTTTTCCTTCAAGACTCTCTAGCTCTTTAAGTCTGAGTTTTGGCACTTGCTTCTACTCTAAGTTGGTTGGCGACAGCGACTCTGAGGGACCACATATAGATTTCTAACGGTAGTACGACCTCAGACCCGTACACGAGCATGTAGGGTGTATACTGAGTGGGAGGTCTGAATAACGTCTGATAGGCCCACAAGGCTTCTAATAACTTGTTGTGCAATTTCCTTTGTTTTCATCCTGTGTTTTCTTTAAAATCTGTACCAATGTCTTGTTGAAGGCTTCAGCCAATCCATTTTCTCTACAATAATAAAGTGTAGAGTATCTCCAATCTATCCCGTGTTGTTTGACAAAATTATTAATTTTGTCTCTTTTAAAGGCTATCTCATTTTTGGAAATTATTCTTCGCGGTACTCCAAAACGGTAGATGATTTTTCTTTTTAAGAGTTGAAGGACGTGCTGTGTTGTAACCTCTCATAGCAACACTACCTCTGCACATTTGGAGAAATAATACGTAGCAGCAAGTATGAACCTGTGTCCTTTGAAAGACGGACGGTCTATCGAACCTATTATGTCCGTGTCACAACACTCGAATAGCCACGAGATGACGATTGGGTGTAGCACATTAGGGGGTTGGCGTAAGACCACCCCAAGCACTTGACACTTGGGACATCTTCTGGTTGTATCCATGTAATCAGACCTCAATGCTGGCCAATAATATCCTAGTCTTTCGATCTTCATTTTTATCTTTGGCCTTGACTGGTGAGCGCCACACAATCTGATATGTACTTCTTTAATAATATTTTGTGCTTCTAATTTGCTTAAACATCATAACCACATCTGGTCGAACGATCTTCTGTAGAGGACATTACCTATTAGAGCGTATGACATAGCCCTTTTTGTAATGTTATGTGCTTTAGACTTGTCCTCAGTAGCTTTCCAGTATGTAAGTATTCTATTAACGGCTTGCTCCAATCTCTGTTGATATCCTCAACCACAATCTTCATTTCTTCTTCTTTCCCAATCTTGTGTAGAGTTTTGAGAATGATTCAAGACAAAACATGTCTCCATAGTACTGTGACATCAATGGAATTCTCCAGGGGACATGCCAATTTTTTTTGGAATTTTTGCTAAAGCGTTAGCATAGGCATTATGTCCCCTAGGAATCCGATATAAAGTTACACTAGGGATCTGTTTCAGCAGCTTCATCGTGTACTGATGGTATTCTACTAATCTAAGTTTCAAAAACTTGTAATGTTCGATGACTTCCTAGATGACGAGTTGTGAATCGCCATAGATGACAATGTCTGTTATATCCATCAAGATTACCAACTCTAATTCGGTGATTAAGGCTTCATATTCTGCTTTGTTTTTGGTACATGGCTCTTTCAGATGGTATGAGAACCTCAGCATACCCTTATCTGATGTGATAAAGGTCAAACCAAAACCTTCTTTGCCTGGTATAACTATTTCTGATCCTTTGTCCTTTTTTGTAATGAAGCTCTGTCAAAGTACACTTCCCAGAATCGTGCACTGAAGAATTCTATTTGTAGTACCTGCTCATCTGGTTGTTCATCAAGAAGAGGGGGCCCAGCTGGACTTGGGTGTGCAATAAGAAAGTTTGCCAAAATCTATCCCTTGATAGCACAGAGGGGAATAAAAGTTATATCAAATTGTAATGAGATCTTCAACCATCTTGCTAGACGTCCGGAGAGTGTTTGTTGGGTCATCAAATATTGTAACATATTGACTTTTGAAATTAGGGTAATCTTATGAGGAAGCATGTAATTTTTAAGCTATTGGGCAGCGAAAATCAATGCTAAAAAATGCTTCTCAATGGGTGGGTACCTTATCTCTATCAGTATTAGGCAGTGACTCCAGTAGTAGAGTGCATTTTTTTACCCTTGTCATTGACTTGGGCTATAAGTGCTCCAAGAGAGTTGTCTAAGACCGCGATATAAAGTATCAACGGCAGCCCTGGATAGGGGTTGCCAAGAGAGGAGGTGTCATAAAATATTGCTTAACGTCCTCAAAGGCCTGCTGGTATTTCTCTTTCCAAATGAATTTGACATCCTTTTTAATTAATGCCGAGAACGGCTGACACCTACCTGAGAGATTAGAAATAAAGCGTCTCAGATATGCCAACTTCCTTTGGAAGGAACATAGTTATTTCAATGTTTTAGGAGGAGGCATTTCCAAGAAAGCCTTAATCTTATTTGGGTGGATCTTGATTTCCCAATGATGGACAACGAATCCTAAAAACTTTACAGAGGTGACGCCAAAAGCACAATTTAAGGGATTCAAATTAAGGTCATATCATCGTAAATGTTCGAACACGATCCTCAAATTATACAAATTGTCTATTTATCATTTACTTTTGATGACCAAATCATCCGAGTAACATTCTACCTAGTTATGAATGAGGTTGTCAAAAATCTTCGTCATTGCACGTTATTATGTTGCTTTAGCGTTCTTTAGGCGGAATGACATTACTATGTAGCAAAAAATTTTGATTGTTGTTCTGAAGGATGTAAGTATTGCATCTTTGGGAGCCATCTTGATTTAGTTGTATATCGATGATTCATCCATGAAGGAGATAATTTCATGTGCTGAAGCGATCTCGACCACCATTTTTGGTATCGATAATGAAAATTCATCTTTTGGACACACTTTATTCAAATCCCTGAACTCAACACAAACACAGATTTGCCCATTTTTCTTGTTGACTGGAACAATGTTGGCCAACCACGTTGGGTATTGCTCTTGTTTCACAAAGTTAGCGTCTATTAGTTTCTTCACCTCGGTGATGACTTGCTGCTCTATTTTGAGGCGCATTCTTCTAGGAGCTTGTATTAATTGGGTTATATTCTTCACCACCCCTATTTTATGAACTGTGACCTCTGTTGACAGTCCTGACATTTCATCATAGCTCCAAGCAAAGCAATCTTTGAATTTTGCTAACAATCTAATTAATTGCAAAGATTCTTCATCATTAAGGAGAGAACTTATAAATGTAGGTCGGGGTTGCTCTTCAGTCCCGATGTTAATTTCCTTCAATTCAACAATAGTGGATTTAATTTCCTCCTCAAATTCTGGCAGAGCATCTTCTATTAGTGAATTAGTAGAGTCATGCTCTATACCGAGACAATCCTGTTCTGATTAACTAGTAACAACCATGAAAAATTCTGAATCATGGACTGGTCTGACTATACCAAATCTGAGACCCTCTTTCGAGTTTGGAGATTGACTTTTAACATTCCATAATTTTTCAAAAAGTTGTAATTTTTCTTTTGGCATTTGTTTTGGCAAATATCCATGTTGAATCAACTTTTGTACACAAGGCAAAAAATAACCAAAACGAAATTTCATTAATTTATTAGGATCATCATCCAAATTTACATGATTTTCAAGATCAGTAGAGTTAGAAGCATGATAAAACTTAATCGGCTTTGAACCAATGATTCAAACTTCCTTGACCTCTAAACTCTCAACCTTTTGAGGAAGAATCTGAGTAAGGGTCATAGTGTTCACATAGTGGTTTATCCGATCATACATCGTCTCATATTCACTTTTCTTCGCATCTTCTAAGGATATCTCGTACTGAGATTTCTTCTATTTTGTCATCATTATTTCAACTTCGGATGTCTTCATCACCAATGTTAATGGTTGTCCTAGTCCATTCAATAATTAAATTGGTTTTTACTTGTCGACAGCCCCGGCCTCGACCTTGAGTGCATGATTTAAAAGAAACCCCACCACATTGTTGTAAAAGAGTGGTGGAAGATTGCTGAAGCGGAGTTGAATGGCTTCCACTTTGTGATTTTTTTTTGAATCTTCATTTTTGTTTGTCATAGCTTCATGAGAGAAGACAATTTTCTTCGAAGGTGTGTAGTAGGCAGCATCTTCATGAATACCAACTTCATGCACTGAAAATGGTTGTAGATCTCCTTTGATACAATGCTCTTGTCCTTCTTTGTAGTACTTAATGCACTGGTGTAGAGATGATGGAACAATGTTGTATTTGTGTATCCATGGTCGACCCAGTAGAGCGTTGAAAGAGGTCTCAACATCGATGATGTGGAATTTAGCGGTTGTAGCTAGTTCTCCAACTTTCATAAGAAATGTAATCAATCCAGTGGCTCTCTCTCTCACTTTTGGTTGAATCCTCTTAGCATCATTTTATCGACTGTAAGCTCCTGAGCTTTAATGTCCAAATAGGCTAATATCAGTAGACTCATCAAGTTGAGGGATGCTCTAAGATCTACTAAAACTCTGGACAACACAAATCTGTCGATGTTAACGGAGATGTAGGGTGGTCAGTTGTGGCCGGTGGTACCAAGCAGAAAATCTTCATCTAAAAAGGTTACCTCAGACTATTCTTTCAATGAACAAACTTCATCCGAGAATGTGTTGGCCAACTGGGCCAAGCAAATCTCTTGGTCAAGCAAAGCTGTAACTAGAGACTCTCTCATCTCCTTTGTTAGGATTAGAGCATCGTAGAAGCTTAATCTGGCCGGCAACTTCCTAAGATGATATAGCACGTTGTAATCCACTTTGTATGATCCTCTAATTTTCTCTTGGTTGTGTGGTTCTTCCACTAGTGGAGGTGGACGTAGTTCTTCTTGAGTCACTATTTATTTTTTTTATATGTGTCGGAGTTATTCTTGGGGGTAAAACTCTTCCGCTCCTTAAGTTCACTTATGTAGTTTCTTCTTCTTCTAACATCATTGTTGAATCTTCTAATGTTTCCTCTTTATCGGAAAGATCTAAATTGATGACAAGCGGTGCGCCATGGTGCTAAGAATTTGTTCCTCACTCCCGGTGTTGTCGTAACTGGTATCATCGATGTTTTCTTCAGTCTTGTTAGCGAGTTTATCGGACTCAAGTATGATTTAAGGATCATTTTAGGAATCGATATCGAGGCTAAATTGATCAAAATCAGTTACGTTATCACCAAAATAGTTAAAATGTATGCAAAATAAAAATCATTATATTCATAATACCCCAGAGGGACAAAAAGATAATCATACAAAGTCAGGGGTATGAGGATTTTCTTCCCCAAATCTGAAACAACCAAACTAGTAGAGGTAGTCCCTATCCTATCCCCCATGCTATCAATCTTCGTAATGGTATTCTTCTTCTTCTTTATCCTTGACGATGACAAACCTCCTGTTGAAATCTTCGTCTTCTGTTTGGCAGGCTGAAGAATCTGAACAGAGGCTTATTTTGATGTGTTCTGGATTTGATTCAATAACTTCATGGATGATTTGCTCCAAAATTCATTCCATTTATTTTTTCTTGTATATGCAGAAGATTGTTTCGATGAATCCTATATTTGGTTTAGGACCCTCTTGGGCTCGTTCCAAGTGGTACTCCATCCATCTTCTCCAGTATACGGATCAATTGGAGAGATTGATACGGCCAAAATCCCATTTATATAACCCTTTCAAGCTCTTTTAAATATTGTTTCAGGATCATTATAATCCCTTCTTTATGGTTCTTTTTGAGCCAATCCTTAAAGATGAAGCATTCTTCGATAGTGTGCCCCAGCAATCTGTGATATGGGCAATAATTTGGTTGATCTTTCTTGTCAGCCTCTTCGGGCTTCTTTGGATCTGGTAGTCTGAATGCAGGCTTCTTCATCAAACTTTAGAACATCTTGGATATGACTTCATCTTTGAAAGAATACACCATTTTATGTCATTCTGCCAAAGATATTATCTTATTCCCTGTTCGAGGTTATCCTTCTTGAGGTGGTCTCTCGTTAGACTAGCTATTCTATTTCTAAGCATGTTGTGATGAAAATTGATGGGGATTTTCTGCATATATCTTCATTGGTTTCTTCCCTTTATTGACAATCGCTACTGTTCCTAACTTTTTTTGAAATACTCTGGTTGACTTAGATTTCTCATTAGAGTCCATATTTTTGATTTCTTCTTGAAGACTGCTAGCCTTGTTGAGTAGCTTCTTGAAGGATTTGATGGTGAGTCCATTAAGCATGAAAGATATTGGCCCATGAATGCTTTTGAGTAAAATCTCAATTACATGATGTTCTTGTAGCTGAGATTCACACTTCATGCTATGGTTTCTCCACCTCAAAATGTAATCCACTAAAGTCTCATTGGGCTTTTGCTTTTCCATCATGAGCCTCCTATAGAGACATGGTGTTGCGCTCCTGCAAATCTCTTCATATATATTTTTTTGAACTCGACAAATGTCTTAACTGATCCATTGAGCAAATTGACATACCAATTGAAGCAATCCCTAATAGGCTGTTGACAAACTGTTAGAAGAGTAAAGCTTTGTTACTCCTTGTGTTGCCAAAACTGGCTCGAAAATGCACTATGTGTTGTCTAGGATTTCCAGTCCCATCAACTATCTTAAATTTTGGGGCCACAAAACCCTTTGGGGAAGGGTACGACATTGAATTCCTCTTGATAGGGTCTACCCTTTAAAATCAATGCACCAGCATTAAATTGGGTTAAGGCCTCCCAAACTTGTTCAACCATTTGCTTAAATTCCTTCTCAGACATGACGCTCGATGGAAAATCCTTCTTTGGTTTCTCATCTCTGTTTGCTGGGGTGAGTTCTCTTCTTTCATCTATAATATGTATAATTTCTGGTTGGTTGACCTCTGAAGAGGCTAACTGTGGGGGTTGAGATTGTCCTTGATTTGTGGCCATGGAGGTCATGGCTGCGACCATCTCTTCTATCTATTTCTCCAGTTGGCTGATTTGCTCATCCCTTAGGAGGATATCCCTACGCAGCTCATCTACGGCATTCTCGTTAAAGAGATGTTGAAACTCACGCACAGATGTAGCGACACTGGTTTTGATGACATAGACATCCATTAAATCTTCTTTGAGGTAATCATTAGAGTTAAAATCTTCATCATCGTCCATAGAGACTCCACGTTCCCGAGCCACCTTAGAAATCTCGACCCTGAGCTTTCCAACTTTTTTTTCAATTATTGATTTTGAATTTCCTTATGATCTAGAGGACCCTGCTTGACCTCCTCCTCTTGTTCTTCCATTTCGCTGGAAATTGCTACGACAATGTAAGATACTTCGGACACTGGCTTCATTCCATGATCTTGCCCTGTGGGTTCACCGGACCGTATCGGTACAACGACCTTGGGTACCCACACCTTCTTCTTTGATAGTGATGTATTGAGATGAAGTGTCTCAGTAGAAACATCAGTATGTCAAAGAGAATTATGCTCCCCATGGTGTAGAACGACTACAGTACGGGTTAATTTCTTCATCTTTTTCTTTGAAACTTTTGGAGTATCCTTATAATGGGTGATCGGTAGAATTCTTGGACCCAGTCGTGTCTTGGCTAGTCAACGACATGCGGTCCTGGTGATGGTAGAATTCGTGGTAACTATGGAGATATCAACTCTGCTCCATAAGCAGAACCAGCAGGAATACGAGCAGTCAAAGCTTCAGTTGATTTCTAAGATCGTCTAGCAGATTTGTTGTCCTTTAAGATTTCTTTCTTTATGCAAGGGGATATTGCATGTCCCACTCGTTTGCATAGTTCACTAACTGAGCAATCTTCCTTGGCAGCTAGCCTCTTGAAAACTGAACTAACCTGGTGCTAAAAGTGGGCTTCTTTCTCTCCTCACCATGTCCATGAAGTGATGGTGAAGTAGCGGTAATTTTCTGGATAATGTCGTACCCATTGGTACCAATTAAAGGATGTAATCTACTTTCTTGCAGAAGTGGATAGGTTTCTAGTAATTCCGACTCATCCTAGTGAGGATCTTCATCAACAGGTATCTCTTTAAGTGCCTAAGCTTTAGTAGCCCTCCAAACCCTCCTATTGTTGTTTCTCCATTGGGTTTGAGTTAACAGTGTAGTCTTTGAACTTGTTTTGATTTCAAATACTGATGGAAAGACAACCAATCCCTCAGTTGGATCTTTAATGATCATAACTTCTTTTCCCTTAGCAGCAGCGGGAACAACAGGCTTGGTAGTTGCCATGGCGGCGACAGTATCCTTGGCCTTCTTATCAGAAGGAAAATCTTGAAGACAGTTCAGGCTGAATTCAGCAAACGGCTTCTAAACTTCTTGAGTGGCGACTTTCATTATGGAGAACGGGGCTTTCCCGAGGATAACCTTGAGGTCTTCAAATCCAGCTTCGAACTTAATGGTAGAAGTGACATTGCGGGCTTCATGGCTTGTCAACAAGTTACAAGAAAAAGTCAGCATTGGGAAGGCCATTGTAGCAACTTTAAAACATAAAGCTCTGGGGTTAGCCATATGGACAAAAACTTGTAATCTTAGCGCAAGCACTGTGAATTAACAGAAGTTGATCTGTGGACCAGGTTAGTCTAAGTTTTGGGGATTTTAAAATTTTTAACAAAAAAGTAACTTGAAAGTAGAGAATTTTAATTAAAATAATAAAATTTTAAAGCGCTCGCAACACAACACTATTTGATTTAATTTGTAGAATAACAAATCAAACACAAAAGGGAAATGTGAAGTGTTTAAGACCCAATGCGGGACCCCTTTTTCCACACACAATGCCCAGGTGGAACTAGTCCACCAACACACCTATTGGGGTCCGACCCCACATAAAGATTAAAAAGTCTTTAATGGCCTCTTGAACGTCTCTGTTCAAAGGTGATT
This sequence comes from Phalaenopsis hybrid cultivar, assembly GCA_002079205.1. Taxonomy (NCBI): domain Eukaryota; kingdom Viridiplantae; phylum Streptophyta; class Magnoliopsida; order Asparagales; family Orchidaceae; genus Phalaenopsis; species Phalaenopsis hybrid cultivar. Next base: position 79,905 of record JXCR01141215.1, read on the forward strand.
GAATAGACGATCCTGAAGTCCAAAGAGTTGACCATAGTTTCCCAAGATAAAAATGGGTAAAGTATGTCCACGGATGAAGGGTAATTTGTTCCAAGAGGACATGGACACATTACCAATGTGTGGAGATAGTTTTTCATGATTTAAATGGGGAGAGAAGCTAATCCCCAGCAGAGTTGCCAGAAACTGTCGAGACTAAACAGTTGAGGAGTTGCTTGTTGGAAATTGTCGGTCACCAGAATTGAAATCTCGTTGCCCGCTTCTAAAGGACTTTTTAATTTAATTATATGTATATATTGTTTTGAAAAAACATGAAATCAATCAGACCCCATATTTTTCATACTTTAAATGAAAGAGCACTGTACCTCAAACCCTGTATCTATCCCGAAAGATAAACATAAGACTTGAGGATGAGGCTCGATCAAATAAATTGAGAAATATATGACGTCCGTTTGATCTGCAAAACCATTTTATTTGCCAAAAATTTCTCCTATTCAATATAAAGGATTAAATAGCGTTTATATTAAGTTGGGTTCAGACAAGCTTCCTAGAAGGGCAAGCCCCTTTGGTTAATTACATCTTAAATAACTAAAGTCACCTGAGAAAATTCTTGATTAAAATCAGGAAATACTATATTCAAGGAGTTCAAAAGGATAGGAATTTTCAACGAAATCAGAAAAAGAGGTGTGAATAGGGAAATGGCTCAAATTTGGAACATTTGTTGTAGAATTAAAAGGAGGAAGAACTAGGGAATGTCACAGATCCGAAGGAGAACCACGGAGACTTCCCAGTCTATTCTATTATTAGGATTCAATTTAGAGGAGAAATTTATTTGAGTGTTTCATCCTAAAAATTTTATTTGTTAGGGTTTACATTCATGAGTAACGGTCACACAAATAGCCTGAAAGATGTGAGGACTTAGGTCATGACGAACGATAACCTCGAAATCCTAAGATGAGTTAAGGCTTATATTATATAATAGATTTATACAAAGGCCAAAATATAGGGTGAGGATTTATGTTGCATAAGCAAAAAAGCTTGAAGTCCTATGGCTTGGTTATTTAATTCTAAGGAAGGAAATTGGTTTAACGGGGGAAGACATGTTTTACTATTTAAGATGGTTGTGCTGCCCATGATGCTAGCTCCAAGATTCTTACCGTGATGACTTTAAGTTTTTTAGGGTGTCAGTTTTTAATGTCAAATCAAATGTCCCTATGGTTGTAGTTCTTTAAATGTTATGCGGCATATTAAAGTTAATTAGAGCGACACCGGTTAGGATCCTACGGTTCCCTCGTTCCGGCGCCACTATTTTCTATCAAGTTCACTTAGTCTAAATGAATTTACTAAACTCAACTTAATGAGTTCCATACTTTCATTTTGACCATGGGAAGCCTCGTTAGCAACTGTAGGTTACCTACTCCGAGGGATTCCCGATCATCCAACAGTGACGTTTTAATTTAGTTGTAATTGTTGTTTTGTGTGATGTTTGTGATTAAATTTTGAGTTGTCTTATATTTTGAATGTTATGGCAGTGAATTTTATCTTGATTGATTTTAGTTTTGCTTTCATGCAGGGTGACATCGTTGTTTAACATGCAAGTTCATAAGCATGAAAGTACATCATGGAAAGTATAAAAAAGACAATACTGTAAACTGTAAAAGCATACCTGATGAGTCTTCTTGTTCCACCACCTGAAACTCAAAAATGTATGTAAGGAAATTTTATATAAAGTGAGAAAAAAATATTATTGTGATCAACCAAATCCTAAATCATATCTTTGCGGGTCCCTATTAGTTTAACCAAAACATATTAAGTTTACTAGACCTTTGAGGTTTCCAACAGGTCTGGAGAGAGAAGCAGGTCCAAGCTTCCCTCTCACTTCCTAGTAAAAAGCTTCGAGCTCATTTAAAATTATTACATTGCTCAATAATTGATCCTGTAAATATCTCCAATGCTCAATGAACATTGATGTTTCAATTATCTCTAAGAGTAGGGTAATTATCATTTATCACTCAATTTGAAAATTATGGGGCGAAGACCCTTAAAAGGGGCAAGTTAGTGTTATTAAGACATTTAGTCAATTTTAGTTTTAGTTTTAGCTTGGGCTTGCAGTGTTTCAAAGGTGTTCAAATTTTTATTTACATTCACCTTTCTAATCCTCATTTAACCAAATTTGATTTAGCTTAAGTCACTACTAAGCCCTTAAGGTCGTAGTAAATGTCTTACTCATTTTAAAGGTGATTTCTAAGTGATTATAATTCAGCATCAAGACTTTTGAATGCTATTTGAACATCCAATTTGGGGGTATTAAATTAAGGAATTTTTAACACCCAACACCATACCCCTAAGTCTAGGATCATTTAATTCGATAGACTTCCAATTTTTAATGATTTAAGGAATTTACACATTTATCCTTCAACTAAGGAAAAGTGAGATTGATTTCTACCAATTAATCCCTTATTTTCAATAATCCAAATATGCTAATTAAGATAAAAGTTTGCTCATTTACCTTTCTTGATTTAAGCCTAAATGTTAATTAAGGTTAAATTTAAAAAATTACACTTTTGCCCCTAAGGCTCTATCACTTCATAATTTATTAAATTTAATTCAAATGACTTTGGAATTTTTATTCCACCTCACCTATGGGTCAATTAAGACATCAGAGGGGAAAATGTGTTTTTTTCAAATTTTAATTTAATTTACATATTTCTTTTTATGCAAAAATAAGTTTTTTCAGAGGAAATTTCATAACTTGACCAAGGAAAATTTTAATCCATTGAAATTTTTACTGAAGATAGAACTAGACCATTGAACCACTTCAACCAAATTCAGGATTTTTTTAGTTTTATTTGAATTTCTAAAATTATTTGAAATTCTAGAGTGTTAATTAATTATAAAATATTTTAAATGTGGAAAATTAAGTTTTATATTTTTATTAAATCTCTCTAAGATAATGAAACCTAGAGAAAGAAAATTTAACCTTTTCAGATACTTTTTTAAATTATTATAATTTTTAAAGTGAAAGATTAAGAAAAATTCATTTTTAGCCTTTAAAAATTATTTTAAGCTTTAAAAATCAATGTCTTCACTTAGAAAATTAGGGAAAATATTTCAATTGTTCTTAAGTGCTTTAGAAATAAATTAGTACATTTCCATGAATTATATTGACTTTGTGATTTTTATTAATTTTTAATTATATAAATATTATAAGAGGCTTCAAAAATGATTTTTTTATTTTATTTACAATTTTATTTTTAAAAAATTCATCTGATCACAGAGAACTCCCAAATCTAATTTTATAATGTTTGAAGTTATCTTTTAATTATTAAAAGTCATTTTAGTGTCAAAATGGTATTTAACCTAAAAAAATTCAATTTGAGTTATCAAATGAAGTCCAAATATTTTGAATTTTTTATGAGAAGTTCTCTGAACTTCAAGTTATAGTTGAGATTAATAACCAATTCATTTAGATGTTTAGAGTTCCCAAATTAATTTTCTTTGTGTTTTAAGATTTTTTGAGAGTTAAGTAGGTTCTTAATGACTTGGCTCTTGAAATATTTTCTAAAGAGTTCTCTTGTCACAAAAAAACCTTCCAAAATTTTGGTGGATTTTTCTAACTAATATGAAAATTATTTTGGTTAATTTATGCAAATAATAGGCATAAAATTGAAAAATACGGATCTCTGTTCAGAGAACTTTTATGACTTTGGAAAAATCAAAGAATGTTTCTCGTGATGGAGGCAACAACATGCAAAAATATCAAGTCATGGTGAAATGTCTACATGCATGGAGAATTAAAAGACTCAAAACAATATTTAATTAATTAAAAATAAAATATGTATCAAATAAACTTCAAACCATTTCCACATTGTTCTCCTCTGTTCACTAAGCACTAGGGTGTTTTTATTTTATTTTTGTGATTTTTCTACACCAAGTTATGAATTTTTAAAATTTGGGAGAATTTTCTAAATTACTTAAGAACCTATTTTTCTACTTAAACACGCGGCCTCGTGTCAACCTACGACTGCTCTGAAAACACGCATGGGGTGCTTTGGTTGTATGCCGCCATCCACGTAGCTGCTAACTCGGCCCGTGCTTTATGAACCACACTCTCATCCAACACAATCAAATCCCTCCATTTGATACACACGCAATACATTGACTCTGCATCATTGTACGCAAATAGAGTGAACCCATGGCCGTTAACATTAAAACCCTTAAGATCACACACAGTTTTCAACCAAATGACCTCGGGTTCGATCCTATGGACTCGTCTAAGTGTGACAAACACATCCATACGGTAAACATTTCATAAAACTAAACCTAATCAAATGGAGAATCAAAATAGACTTGGGAAGCGGGGAAGTTCAATACCTTTGCTCTGAGAAGGGATGCTTCAATCAGAGGTGCTCGACACATTTGTAGAGGACCAAGGAGGCTAGAGATTGAGCCTCTGGTCATGGTGAAAGGTCTAGACCCAAATTCGATTGAGGCCAAATTTCGGTGTTGATCAAACTGTTGTGTAGAGGCTCTCTGTGAGGGGGGTTTGATGGGGCTTTGTCTTCTTTCACTATGGTGAAGATTTGGGTGAGTTTAATTTTATTTTGGCACAATGTGGAGGTGTGTTAAGGAAAATCTTGTCTCTGATAAGGATTTGAGCTCAAAAATTGAACTCCAGAAAGGATAATTGGGGCAGAGAAGTGGTTGGGTTGCACTAAGGAGGTCTTAAAGAGGCTAGGGGAACAATTTAGAGGGGTTTCCTTGAGAAAATTTCAGCACACCCTCCATGGCAATGGAGGTGAAGCTTTTCAAAAAAAAGGTTTAGGGTGGCTCTGTGGGCCAATGTATGGGTGCAAAGTGTTGCTTATGTGGAGGGCAAAGAGACTCTAAATTTCAAATGGGATGAGGTGGCCTCTAGGTTTGAATTGGGTTTGAATTTTTGGGAGGTGGCTCACGGTTTCGGCTCCTCCGATGACTAGGCTGGCCTGCAAGGCTAGGGGAAGTAACGAGGAGGTAAGGTGGGGCAGCGGAATCTATCACAACAATTTATTTGGGCAAGTGTTTAGTTTGAGCGAAAATCTTTTAGGCTTAAGTAAATTTGGAAGCATATCCCTTGATTTGGGGAAACTTTGGTCTTTGGCTCATTTAGGTGGTTCCACAGGGTTTAGCCTGGTCAATAAGGTCCAAAATTTGGCTGTAGAAGTCATGCCTTGACCAATTTAACATGGTTAGGTAAGTTTTGGTGCATGGGTCCAATGTGGTTCTAAATGATAAAAGCTTGGGTTTAGGCTAGGATAGCCATGACTTTGTGCCAAATTGATTGATCAACATTGTGTAGATTATTGTAATGAAGATTTTTGGTGAAGGATTGAAATAATTTTGAGTTCAATTGAGGGTTCAATTTGGAGGATTTTGGAAATTTGGTTGGGCATGTTGCGTTAGACTTGGCTCTAGATTGGGGTAGGCTTGAGCTAAGTTCAAATTGATTATTGAAAATGTTCAATAGGAACATCATGAAAAGTTTTGAATAAAAATTGGGTGCCAATTTTGGGGCTAAGGCAATCAATTTGGGGGAATTTGGAGACAGCCAATTTGGGGCAAATTTCGGAATTTTTGGACTTGGGCTAAAATTAAATAAAATTGAGGCCTCAGCAAGGCCAATTGAATGTCAAGTTTGATTTGTAGGAATATTATGAAGACTTTATGATTCAAATTGAGGCAAAGTTAGTAGGCTATGGGGTTTAATTTGGCGGGATTAAGTCATTAGGCCAAAATTGGGGTTTGAATTAGATCAAAATTGGGCTCAAAGCATGGGCCAATTAAGCTTGAAGTTGGTTTAAATTGGTCGTTTGAAAGGTAAATTTTAGTTTAGGAATGAACTTGATGTAATTTGGGACCTAATTGATGGATATTTGTGGTAAATTTAGGGAAATTGAGCCGTTAAAGGCAACTTGGAGTTTTTTTTTCAACATGGTCAAATTGGTAAAATTTGGTCCTTTGGTAGTTAAGAAAAATGAAATTAGGAATATTTGGAAATTTTTGGGAGTTTTTTTTTGGGATTTTTTGGAATTTTTGAAATTTTGGGCCATGGAAGGGCATGTTGGTAAATTTGGCATTTTTTTTTTTTTGTGATTTGGGTAATTTGGATGTTTTCAAAAGGTTTGAAATTATTTTTGAACAATTTTGGCTATTTTCGGTAAATTTAGGAGTTTCGCCCAAATTTAGGGTTTCAAGGGTACTTAAGTAATTTGGGGGAATTCAGTGGCAAAAAGGCCAAGTTGGGTATTTTTGATAGAATTGGGGTGCCAACTACCATAAATGAGCTATGGACCAATGAAAGCCCCATTTGGGTCT
>JXCR01141216.1:0-12351 GCA_002079205.1 Phalaenopsis hybrid cultivar
CCTAGGCAAAATCGACGTTCCGGACGTGCCGGTGCAGTCCGTTTTGTCATCCGGGGTCGCTCAGACGACGTCGCCGACAATCGGGTAAAAAACACGTCAAAATTCAAATTTCACAAAATTTTGACCCGTGATCGATCGTTTCAAAAGTTTTATTCGAGCCTTCGATAGGTAACAGTGCAAGCGATGTGAATTGTGGCGATCAGACGTGTCGACTCTCCGAATTGCTAAGTTTGTGCGCGCGGGAGTGCGAATTGTGCAGAATGCCACCCTAAGGCTCAGAAAGGTCCTATAGGAATTCCTTTTGGGTTTCCTCATGTCGGTTTCATCCTTCTAAGTGCTAGAAGTCGATACCACACACGCGAAACTCCAAAAGGGGATAGAAGTAGGTCGAACTTCTAAAATGAGGCGGGTCCCATTTCTAAGGTTCTAAGATAGTCAAAGGGAGATCCCTAAGGCTTGATCCTAAATCCTAAGAGAAAGACTAGACCTCACTAAAAATGAGGTCAACAATTACATGTTGCTAGTTACTTTTCTATTACTCGATTCTACTTCTTGTATGACTCTTCTTCTTGTTTGTGCCATGATCCACGCTCATTGCATCTATTTGTGGTGTTGAATCTCTTTTTGTCTGAGAATCATACCCAAGTAATAGAGCGTAATAAAGAAGAGAGAAAAATGTGAAAGATAGAGAGAGAGAGGGGGGGGGGTTGGTAAAGGATTTTATTAACTCTCATAATAGCTGCCCTATGGGTGAGGAACCCCTCTTACATCAGCTTCCTTCTCTTAAATAGGGGCAATTTCTCAACATAATATGTGTAAGCTATAATTAAATATAGGATTCTTAGAATTCTTGACTGTCTTGATTTGTCATTAAGTGTCTCGAGTGTATAAATTATATTATCTTTATTATCTTTTATTCCGTTGATGCATCTTCCTCCTCTCTTAGCGTTCTGTTCTATACTCTCGGTTATCACATATATTGTCTTGTCGATTTGTTTATCCATGGACAAGTTCTCTGGAAGAGCTGTTCTTGGAGAACATTCTTGTTAGAGTTGTTTTTTTGGAAAAATGCATGTGGCCGAATGCAGGTTTCTGGTTCAGAGGATTTTGATCATACATCTATGTTTTTCTATCTTAACATATGGATGAATTTCTTGGTGGATTTTCTAGCCTGAATATTCTCCAAAGTAAACTTAATTATTATAATTTTGTGTTATCTTATTCACTCCAATATCTTTGTATAATTTGTAAGTTTAATTTCTCTAGTGTCACTACAAAATCGTCTTCTGTATTCTCTTAGCCTTTAAAGTTTCATTGAAGAATTTACATACTAAAACGCTCTAATTCTCTAAGAATTGATGTTTTTGGTTGTGCAAATCTTAAAAATTCAGATACATTTATGAATAAATATATTTGAAAGAGAAATGATATTGATGCCTCATTTTATTTAGATGGTCCAATCATATACCAATTAAAATGTGAGGCAGCTCACATTAATTGGGTTGCCTATATAAATTAAATTAATTTTTTGTGTAAATTTTTGTAGGAAGAGTAGCAGTACTCTAATCTATTTCATGCCATTAAAGAATGGATGAAAATATCATGGCCTTAAACTTATCGTAATATTTTTATGAGAAATTTACTTGCTAAACAATTCTTGTGTGTTTACATATCTGACAACTNGTAAAATGTGAGGCGGCTCACATTAATTGGGTCACCTATATAAATTAAAATAATTTTTTGTGTAGATTTTTGTAGGAAGAGTAGCAGTACTCTAATCTATTTCATGCCATTAAAGAATGGATGAAAAATATCATGGCCTTAAACTTATCGTAATATTTTTAGGAGAAATTTACTTGCTAAACAATTCTTGTGTGTTTACATATCTGACAACTAAAGTTTGATATTTACATTCATAACACTTTGGTGGTGAAAGTTTTGCATGAAAATGTGCATTTCACTTTTAAGAAGTTAGTGATTGTCGTATCTTCGATATGATGTTAATAATTTGAATGTTATGTGCCTAAATATGAAAGTTAAGGTGTTATGTATAAACTTTTTTTTTGGGGGGGGTTTCTTCAGTTACGGAATTGTAGCAATAGCTCCATTTTCACATCGCCTTGCCTTTGACAACATGGCTGGTGAGCTTCAGAGGCTGCGTTGCAAAGTCAACTTTCAGGCGTTGACCTTTGTTCCTCGTATCAACGGATTGGGCGAGACACTTGTTAAACGCCTCAGGTCTCCGAGACATGTACACTCTAATGAATTTATACAGGAAGTTGTTGATGAAAATGATGATGGCGATGGGACTGGAAAGTATGTGACACTGCATTTGAGGTTTGACAAGGTAATTGCACTTTCAGATTTTGTTCTTGTTCAGTTTAGTCCCTCAAAATAATTAAATTTGATTCTAGGTCTATTTGGAGTTGTTTCAGATAGTTTTTTATGTTAAAATTGGCCCCTCAAATCAATAAATTTGAATCAATTTGTTTCTGTCATAAACTTTGCCATTTGCAGGACATGGCAGCTCACTCAGCCTGCGACTTCGGTGGTGGGAAAGCCGAAAGGTTGGCTTTAGCTAAGTACAGACAGGTGATTTGGCAAGGAAGGGTTATGAACTCCCAATTCACAGATGAAGAACTTCGTAACCAGGGTCGCTGCCCGATGACGCCTGAGGAAATTGGCTTACTTTTAGCCGCTCTGGGCTTCAACAACAAAACTCGCCTTTATCTCGCGTCCCATAAGGTTTTATCTGCTCCTAATTTCCCACATGAAGGATTTTTTCTGCTCCAAAATCCAATTTCAAACGTCATTATTTATAGGTTTACGGCGGGGAGGCCCGAATCTCGAGCTTGCGGAAGCTTTTTCCCTTGATGGAAAATAAGAAGAGCCTTCTTTCTTCCGAGGAACTTGCAGGGGTTGAAGGCAAAGCTTCTCTTCTTGCGGCTGTCGATTACTATGTCAGCATGCGCAGCGATATCTTCATTTCAGCTTCCCCTGGAAATATGCACAATGCCGTGGTAAAATTCGCTTCGGGATATTTTCATCCATACCTGCTAAATTCTTATGTATTTTCATATTTAATGTCTAAATTTTTATATTTACTAATGTAGAGTCCTAATTCCTGTATGCATCTATAATATTAGTATCAACATAGGCCTTTAAGGGTATTAGGGTTAGACACTAGAGTGTTACACAAGTATGATGATTTTGATTTTAGCTATATAAATACCTCATAATTCAGTAGTAGATATGTAAATCCTCATCTTTTTCATACTAGTTTTTATTTCACTGAAGAGAAATAAAAACATTCTATGATTTTAAAGAAGAAAAGTGCAAAAAAGGGCTTCCTAATTCTTTTACTAATGGTTAAAATAGTCCCAACATTAAGAGAGTTTGGAGACTAAATTGACATTTTTATAGACCTTAATACTGAAATAACCCAATATGAATAATTAGGCGATTATTTTGACACTTCACTCGATTCTAAAAGATCTGAATGCCTCGAACTTGTGTTGCTAGAAGATATCTAGCAACGTTTCTTTCGACATGGAGTTTCAAGGATTTGCACACGGTCACACGAACCACTCAATTCTTATATATTTACACATCAAATATTTAAATCTTTATATTCGCTTGTATAACACCATAATCTCTAAATAGCATCAAGAATACACTGTCATATACATGTTAATCCCTTCCTACTATATAATTTGAACCCTGTTACCTTAAGCTCATAGTTGGCACATTATAATCATGGCTATCACATAAAATACTTAAAATGCTTTTAGGTTGGCCACCGGACCTATGAGAACTTGAAGACAATTAGGCCAAACATGGCTCTATTAGGGCAGCTTTTCCTGAACAGGAGCTTGGAGTGGTCTGAGTTCCAGAGGGAGGTGCAAGCAGGGCACAGAGGAAGAGAAGGCCAGATTCGTCTCAGGAAGCCTAAGCAGTCCATTTACACCTATCCTGCTTCAGATTGCATGTGCCACGCCTAGCTGACATTTATATTTCATAACATTTATATGTGGGTGTATTTTGCTGTATTTTTCATTGGATGGTAGAGTTCATTCTTGCTTATTAATTGATAGCTTTCTGAGCATGTTTCTGTCTGTCTATAATCTTATTTATCGACCTTTTCTTTCAGCAGCAGTTAGCTTTATACCTTTAGAAAATTTTCCCGTTCAGAATATGCTTTTCACTATCAAATTTACTTAGTACAATAGTTGTAAATGCAATTTTGTTGATTTTCTTTGGATAGAAAAACTATAATCCATGTAATAATTTGCAATAACTCTATTTTTGTCTACAATTTTACAGTTATTTCTCCAATAGCTAGCAATCACTCATATGAAATAGTATTCTCATGGGAGATTTTTGGAGAAGTTAGAATGAGTAGAATATCACCAACTAGCTATCCATTTATTGAGGACTAAGACCCAATTCCAGTTGTTAAAAACTCGGAAGGATACAAGGCCAAAGTAGGAAATAAGAGGCCTAGATAAAGTATTTAGTCAGAAAATTTAAAACATATTGTCAGTCAAAGAGTAAGTAATTTGTTTACTTATCTAGAATATGTAAGATTCATAGCCCTGTTGAATTTAATATTGAAAGCAAAACACACCTTCACTGTGTATTAACGATTCAATACTCATGAACAACCCAAGAAAGGGTATCTCAAAGGATAAAAAGCATTAAAAATTTCTTAAAAGATGGATTGGAATCTCCATTCCAAGCACTATAGTCATTGCCCTTAGATGAAAGGGGAATAACAACAACAATGTTAACGAAGTAAGTGTTTTGAGAGCTACTAAGGGTGTGTTAGGGACAGCTTATTAATTGCGGCAGCGTTTTGAAAACTCCGTCTTATCGTTTGGATCCCGTGTTCGAAGAGCTTATACGAAAACGATGTTTTTTATTTTACCTTAAACACGGGCCATGAGTTGAAACACGTGGTTCGCATTTTGCGAAAAATTTTGATAGGGTTGCCCTCGTTCTCGTCCAGGAGAAGAGACGCTGAGGAGAGGAGAAGAGGATCTCAGGGTCGAGCCTTTCTTCGCAAGCAGACACGAGAGTTTTCGCACGCAAAACTCTCGTGAGCCCTTCCTTCCTTTCTAAGCTCACGATCGGGCTTCTATAGGCTGCTCGACCTCTCTGGCTTTTCTTCCTTCCTCTGCAAGACACACAACATGGACTCTCTTTACTCTTCTGTGGCTACTTGCTGCGGCAGGTGGTCTGTGTTGACATCGGGCTACTCGTTGGCTGGGAGAGGAGCGTGTCGAAGGAGGATAGGGGATTTGAGGGTGAGAGCCTTCTGGATCTCAAAGCCTTCATCAGTGGAAATGGAGGGGATCTCTGGAATGGAAGAGATGGATGAGGTCCTCTACTGCTCGAAGGAGCTCTCACACTCGGTTATCATCGACTGATTAGTTCTTATACCATTGTTCGAGCCATGTTTATGCCCTAGTAATCGGAATCACGATATCCATAATTTAATAACATGCAATACTGCATTGACAGTCACGAGCACTCGTTAATTGTTTCAGTAATGTTTTTACTTATCTATAAGAAACAAAAAGAAAATAAAATCAATAACTATTTGATTGTGATTACTTTATTAGATACTTAATAAAGAATTTAATTATGGTATTCTTCAAATCTTTTATAAACTTTAGTGGCATGATTTGTTCAAATTAATACTAAAAAAATAGATTTAGATTTTAATTTAGGCTTAAAGTCCGATATGATCTCATACTCAAATTTAATATTAGAATTGATTGTTTATCTCATGATTAGTTTCAAAGTCCTTGCAAGTGGATCTAAATTTTGTTCTCGAGTGTTGTAACATGCAAGGGTGTCTTGCTTATCAATTAAAATCATCACTGCATCGACCAAATTAACCACCATCTTTCAACCTTTTTTTTCAAATTCTCACTCAAATATCAAAATCCATGGTAAAACCAGAATCCCTATATAGGTATAACAGTTATGTTGCAAACAACACTACTGGACAGGGGCAAAAGGTCATTTATCCAGAAATAGTTGTAAATCAGTTGTTTTCCAAACGCACAAACAAAACAGTCAGCCAGCTTATCCGGATTAGCTGGTGATAAGCATTTTATCATAATAAGCTGTTTATTTGGATAAGATGGATAAGTTGCAGCTACCCCAAACACAACCTAACTCTCAACTAAAGTTATTAATGATGGCAGAACGAAGAAAAGGGAAATTGAAAAGAGGAGAGAGTTATAGATTTAGAATGCTTTTCTAAAATTTTACTATAGTTGTAAAGATCCCAATATAATTCAAAGTCGCAATCATTAATGTTCAATCATTTAAGTACGTTGGATCTCATATCATTTGTGTGATCATACAACCTAGATGAGATATGTAAACAATCATGTAGTGGAAGAGGATAGATGTATGTTTTAAGAGTTCTCTCTCTCTATCCTTAGAAGGGAAGCAAAAGGGAATGAGGAGAGATTGGTTGATGGGATCTCCCTGAGAAGGTTTCTCCCTTCTCTTTCAGGTTGCAAAGAGTGAATATTAAATAAATTTATTGTCATACAAGGTCTAAGCATAAAATGCCGATGAAGGATGATAATGTCATGGATTGTATGACGACCCATAAAAGTAAGTAGATTTGTATTCATTTTTTAATAATGATCGAGGTCTATGTTAGGTGACACTCGACAAGTGAGGTTGGCGAGTCATCTCAGCAGATCAATCTCAACAAGAACCTCGGCAATTGGTAGGTGACAGCTAACAAACATGTTTTGAAAATATTGGCTTCACTGGCCCGTGAGGCCTATTAAACAGTGCAATAACCCATATGAGCCTTTTATTAGTATCTAGTTCTGAACAACAAAATAAATATTTTAGAATATAAGCAACCTCATTTAACATTTTCTAGACATAAAAACTTTACTTGAGTGAGGTTTCCAAATAAAACAAGACTTATTCTCAACCTGGTGGATAAAGGATTTCAGGTATTTAGAAATATCTAAAAGATAGAACATCTATAAGTATAAGTAAACACAATAATAGAAGAGACACAGTTCTCCATTAATCTTAGGTTTATAACTCACATCCCATGAAATAAGGTGAACCATTTTAGCCTTAGTATTGCCATGATAAAAGCAAATTGAAATAATATTTGCTTAAGAACTTTAAATAAACTTCAGAAATATTAGGAGATATTGTGCAATAAACAATATAATTTCATGAAAATAATTTGATCAATTGTTATACGCTACCAAAAGATAGGAATTTGACTTTCTAGCCATCTAACAATCAAAGCCTCTTATTCAGAATAGGTTGAAGTTCACTTAGACATACAAGAAAATATTATATTCGTTGTTCATATATATGGAAGAAGATGTGGATTGCATCATGCCGTGCATCTAGGGTCGCGATGCAATCCACACCATGATTCACTTATAGTTCACATATCCAATTCACCAACATAATATTCTCTCCGGCCTTACATATTTGATGTAGTTCCCACGCAGAGAAGGTTGGGTTCCGACACATTTAAATTGAGTTGCATACTAAGAGCTGAGGGGTTGGGAGAACAATACAATCAAATGTATAATTAAATGGCACAACTACTAAGCTTCCCAAATCCATTCCATTCAAAAGCTTTCAAAAAATGTCGGCCAAACAAGAAAATCACTTGCGCCAGCCACGCCTCATTNGATATGCATGTAAATTCTTAAAACTTAATGCGATTCCGATTTTTAAAATAAATCATTTTTTGGTGGCATTTACTTAAATTTGATTTTTACAGGAATTCAGTCGGAGGTCGATATAATTCTTACTGGCATCTTTGGATGTAACTCTCAATATGTTGGGAGAATAATAATTGATGCAACAACTTATGTTACAATGGGCTCAACTGGTTGCTTGCTTACCTTCTTTGGTTTGAGTTTAGATTTTGATTGTAATTTTGGTTATCTTGGTCTTTGAAACAGATTTCTTAATCTTTGCCTTAACCATACTTCATGGATGGGCCTTATTATGCTGATAATTCCGAGCTCTCCTTATTTAACTTTCTGCCTTCTGCTTCTATTTTAGTATCCCAATTTTTTCTTCTAAGCATGGTTGTAAATGTATTAGTTGTGCTTCAATTTTGCCACTCTTCGAACATGAGTGCGGTATGCTCATCTTCTCTTATGGAAGTCTGCATTGGCATTAAAATGAGATCTTTCCAAACATAATCATTTACTAATCTTTTGAGGTTGAGAAGCTTTATTGCAAGATTTAAGCTTATTTTTACTGTCTCTCTTTAGATGACTTGTCTGCTGGAAAATTCTTGTTGGGAAACTCATGGTTGAAATGCTGGCCTCACTACACCCTTAAAAAAATAGAAGTTCTTCTTTGGTTGGTGCGGAAATTTAGACACGTTTCTACGTCCAGCTCCCATCACTTGTTCAACTGCGTTGAATAGTTTAAAATAACGGTTTAAGGCTTTAATTAATAGCTTCATTTAATGCAGTGCAACTAACAATTTGTCTCGCCAATCGGTTGCTTCATTTAATATAGTGTTGCAACAACTTTTTTCACAGTGATTTTAATTTATAAATTATGAGCTGTGATTGTTGATTGAAGGAGGCTATTATATTCTGAACATAACAGACTCAAGCTACATATCTTATATCTTATGGTAAAGAAAATTACAAATTTTATGTAAAAAGTGCACTTACAAAATGAAGCTAAAAAATAGGGGCATTCACATGCATACCACCCAATTCTTATATTTCTTATATATTTACATATCTAATACAAAAAAATTATTTTGTTATGCTTTGAAGTTTGTGTTAGATATGTAAATACATTAGAATTAAGTGTTATGTATGTATATATTCCTCATAAATAATAAGAACAAAGTTTAGCTTATCATTGGGATTACTCTTCTGACGAGAGAAAACAAAACTCTTGAAAGTATTCCCTTCCCAAAATTTATTGGGGCTTAGACTCGAAAATTTAATCCACATCAACATGGATTAAGATTGCGTAAATTCAAGAAAATTGGAACAAATTTATGAACAAAAACACAACAAAGCAAACCAAGAAAACACATGGGAATTTAATGTGGGAAAGCCCAAGAATAAGAAAAAACTTTGAAGTCACACCACCAAAAAATTTCACTATGAAATTAGGAGAGTTTATGGAGAATACACTCAAATTTTCTCTCCAATCTCAAGGAAACTTACAAAACCTCGTTCCAAACTCTTTTTGCTTTGATCTGACGCAAAAATGGATGCTTAGATCACATAAAACCTCATCTACGACGCTTCTCTCATTCACCAGAAACTCGTCAAATAACTCGCATAGGAAGCCAGCACTTTGCGCCACTTGAAATTGGCCCTTAAAACCAAAGTCTTGTGAAAATTGCTCCGGACGCGTAGACGAATGGACTTAGAGCTTAAGTGCTAAGACATCTGGATTGAGCGTTTAAGTTGGGTGCTAAGGCACCCAATAGTTAGCGCATATGCTCCAACTTTATTGCACACCCTCATAAAGTAGGCGGATATATGACACTGGTCGACATATAGGCGTCAGGTTATCTATGAGCAGTGCCCAAGAAGGCTCTTGAGGGCACATAACCGGACGCATATGCACCTGACACTCGGCCTCCTACAGGTTCTTTGGCTCTACAAACCATCATCTTCAAGGTTAGTTAGTAATAACTCTTTTAACTAATTCGCGATTGTGTTGGGTCAATTAATTTCAAAACATAATATACTTGGGGCTTTAATAACCTGTGATGATAGATCCATAAAATCTTAACTAGGTTTTATCTATATGTCTAGGAACTTTTCACCTACATTTTTACATCCCCTTTGGGCCTACTCCTCTAGGGTATTTATTGGTCACCTATTTTGCTTTCTATTTAGGGTGTGTTTGGGAGAGCTTATTGCTCGTGTAGCGTTTTGAAAACGCAGAAGAGGTTGTTTGTAAAATGCGCATGCACTATGTTTTTAAATAATCCGTCAAAAATTTTTACTAAAGCAGAATGCGAGATCCCTCATGCGGCCCGCGTTCGCTGAAGGAAAGATACCTCCCGTGCCCTCATCCCGCGTCCTCCTCCCATTCTTTTTCGATCGCTACCATCTCCCTCTCCAAAGTCTCTCTCGATCTTTGCCTTTCTCATCCTCCTCCTCCTCCTCCTCCTCCTCCTCTATACCCTGTCTGATCTTCTGTTGCGATGTTGTGTAAGTAGTTGTTACGCTTGATTCTGGTGCAATGGATTTTTTGTGAGTTTTTTTTTTGTTTCTCGTTTCCATTTGGATTTAAGAAGCTTGTGATGGTTGCATATGTGGTGATTTGTAATTTGCATTGGGTGGTGCTTATGGTGGCTTGGGTGTGCTTGTGGGTGGAGTGAGTGGTGTTTATGGTGGCTGTGAGTGGTGTTTATGGTGGCTTGGGTGTGCTTTGCTGGCCTTCGGTGTGTGGGTTGGTAGTGGACATAAGTTGTGCTTGAGTGTGATGGCTATGAGAGTAGTTTATGGTGGCTTGAGTGTGCTCTGTAGGCATTGGTTGTGTGGGTTGGTGGTGGATATGAGGTGTGCTTGTGTGTGGTGGCTGTGAGTGATGTTTATGGTGGTTTGGGTGCGTGTATTAGTGATGGATGTGAACTGTGCTTGTGTGTGGTGGTTGTGAGTGGTGTTCATGTGAATGTGTGGGCTTTCTCTAAGGTCTTTGATTTTTTGTTTTTGTTTATTTATTTGTCATTTTGTATGGTACTTAATTTGAATTTTTTTTCATTCTCATTCTACAAGGGTCTAACATGTTGAGTTTTTTTTTATGTTAAATTTTTTTGTTTAACTATCAATTCTTCAATTAGTTCCAACACGGCTAAATTGAAAGAAGAGGGTATGTCAGCAATGTGGGATAAAAAAGTAACAAACATTTTCTTGCGATCTTTGCATTAAAGAGATTGAGGTTAGAAATAGACCTACCACATACTTTAATAAGAAAGGTTGGCAAAATATTTCGAAGAGGTTCAAAGAATTGAATGGAAGGAAGTTTGATAGGCTAAAATTCAAGAACAAGTGAGATCAATTGAAGAAGGATCAAAAGTTATGGAAGGAGCTAAAACGAGAATCCATTGGGTTGGGTTGAGATCCCATTAAACGTATCATTGATGCTTTAGAGGAATGATTAATTGAGAAGTTAGAGGTAATAATGGTGGGCTGGCATGTATTTTTGCTCATTATCATTTTTGGAAGAAGTTAGTATGTATTTTTGCTCATTATCAACTGTCGTATTGTATTAACAGATTCATTGGCTGGTGTGGTGAGTTCTTTGAGTCCTCAAGCTTGCTATTTCTTTTAATCAGACTTTCATTTCTTTATGCAATATTCTTTCTTATTTTTAATTTCTAAGATTTTTTTTCATCTAATTTTTTGACTGATGCCTTATATTTTGAATTATATTAGGAAGACGAGCTCCAGGTTTTCAGAAAGTTCGGGCGAATGCTATGCCGCTGCTGACTGTCGTCATTGTTACTCACATCACGCAGACCACATAGCTATGGGCGGCAGTTCTACAGGTGCATGTGGTAGGTAGATTGTCCTGATAAGTGTGAGTTCTTCAGGTGGGCAGACAGTCCAACAGATTCTACTACTGATAGTGATCGGGGTTCAACAGTATCTCAACTAGACAATTTTGCTCGCGACACGCTTCTTCTGCATTTTAAAATGAATATTACTATACTTTTAATTGTAATTTTCATATGCTTTTTTATTAGATTTCTTGATACTCACTCATAAGTGATGTGTATATCATTTTTTTGTATTGTTATAAAGTTTTTTTTTTGTTTCTAAACAATCAAATGTATAACATTACAGTTTTGTTGTAAAGAGCACAACTGCACAGTGACAGAATGGTCATTTATCCATAAATAACTACAAACAAACTGTTTTCCATACGAACAAATCAAACAACTAGCTAGCTTATCCAGATTATGGGCAGAATGGTCATTTATTCAGAAATAGTTGTAAATTAGTTGTTTTCCAAATGCGCAAATCAAACAGCCAGCCAGCTTATCCGGATCAGCTGTTGATCAGCAGCTTATCAAGATAAACTTTTTATCTGGATAAGTTGGATAAGCTGCAGCTACCCCGAACATACCTTTAAACATGTTGGGTATCAACGCTTACAGATCCACTACTTTCTCTTCTCTCCCAAATCTCATCCATTTCTCTTCTCCACATTCTCCGCTCCCAAACTTTTTCCCCATTTTTTAAGCATTTTACTTGTTCGCATCAAATCCATTCTAAAGTTTGAAACACTAGGTATTTTCGTGTGTTATACACAACATCTATATCATTATATATATAT
>JXCR01141216.1:14411-35122 GCA_002079205.1 Phalaenopsis hybrid cultivar
ATATATATATATATATATATATATTAAATATTTGCTAAGTAAATAGAAAAGGTTTTCATGGTATGCATGTAAATTCTTAAATCTTAATGAGATTCGGATTTTTAAAATAAATCATTTTTTGGTGGCACTTACTTAAATTTGATTTTTATAGGGATTCAGTCGGAGGCCAATATACTTCTTACTGGCATCTTTGGATGGAACTCTCAATATATTGGGAGAACAATGATCGATGCAACAACTTATGTTACACTGGGCTCAACCGGTTGCTTACTTACCTTCTTTGGTTTGAGTTTAGATTTTGCTTGCAATTTTGGTTATCTACACTTGTCTTTGAAACAGATTTCTTAATCTTTGCCTTAACCATACTTCACGGATGGGGCCTTATTGTGCTGATAATTCGGAGCTCTCCTTATTTAACTTTTTTTAGTATCCCAATTTTTTCTTCTAAGCATGGTTGTAAATGTATTAATTGTGCTTCAATTTTGCCACTGTTCGAACATGAGTGCGGTATGCTTATCTTCTCTTATGGAAGTCTGCATTGGCATTAAAATGAGATCTTTTCAAACATAATCATTTACTAATCTTTTGAGGTTGAGAAGCTTTACGGCAAGATTTAAGCTTATTTTTACTGTCTCTCTTAAGATGACTTGTCTACTCTTGTTGGGAAACTCATGGTTGAAATGCTGGCCTCACAACACCCTTAAAACAATAGAAGTTCTTCTTTGGTTGGTGCGGAAATTTAGACACGTTTCTATGTCCAGCTCCCATCACTTGTTCAACTGCGTTGAATAGTTTAAATTAACGGTTTAAGGCTTTAATTAATAGCTTCATTTAATGCAGTGCAACTAACAATTTGTCTCGCCAATCGGTTGCTTCATTTAATAGAGTTGCAACAACTTTTTTCACAGTGATTTTAATTTATAAAATATGAGCTGTGATTGTTGATTGAAGGAGGTTATTATATTCTGAACATAACAGACTCAAGCTACATATCTTATATCTTATGGTAGTTTATGGCTTAACATCTAAAAGAAAATTACAAATTTTATGTAAAAAGTGCACTTACAAAATGAAGCTAAACATAGGGGCATTCACATGCATACCACCCAATTCTTATGTTTCTTATATATTTATATATCTAATACATAAAATTTATTTTTTATGCTTTGAAGTTTGTGTTAGATGTAAATACATTAGAATTAAGTGTTATGTATGGATACATTCCTTATAAATAATAACAACAAAGTTTAGCTTATCATTGGGATTACTCTTCTGTGGGAGAAAACAAAACTCTTGAAAGTATTCCCTTCCCAAAATATATTGGGGCTTAGACTCGAAAATTTAATCCACATCAACATGGAATAAGATTGCGTAAATTCAAGAAAACTGGAACAAATTTATGAACAAATACACAACAAAACAAACAGGAAAACACATGGGAATTTAATGTGGGAAAGACCAAGAATAAGGAAAAACTTTGAAGTCACACCACCAAAAAATTTCACCATGAAATTAGGAGAGTTTACGGAGAACACAATCAAATTTTCTCTCCAATCTCAAGGAAACTTACAAAACCTTGTTTCAAACTCTTCCTGCTCTAATTTGACTCAAAAAATGGATGCTTAGATCACAGAAAACCTCATCTACGACGCTTCTCTTATTCACCAGGAACTCGTCGAATAACTCGCATAGGAAGCCAACACTTTGCGCCACTTGAAATTGGCCCTTAAAACCAAAGTCGTGTGAAAATTGCTCCGGAAGCGTCGAGGATTGGACTTGGAGCCTAAGTGCCAAGACATCTGGATCAAGCGTTTAAGTTGGGTGCTAAGGCACCCAATAGTTGGCGAATATGCGCCAACTTTACTGCACACCCTCATAAAGTGGGCGCATATGTGACACTGGTCGACATATAGGCGTCAGGTTATCTATGAGCAGTGCCCAAGAAGGCTCTTTGAGTGCACAGAACCGGACACATATGCACCTGAAACTCAGCCTCCTACAGGCTCTTTGGCTCTACAAACCATCATCTTCAAGGTTAGTTAGTAATAACTCTTTTAACTAATTCGCGATTGTCTTGGGTCAATTAAGAGATCCATAAAATCTTAACTAGGTTATATCTATATGTCTAGGAACTCTTCACCTACATTTTTACATCCCCTTTGGGCCTACTCCTCTATGGTATTTATTGGTCACCTCTTTTGCTTTCTATTTAGGGTGTATTTGGGGGAGCTTATTGCTCGTGTAGTGTTTTGAAAACGTAGGAGAGACTGTTTCGAAAATGTGTGTGCACTATGTTTTTAAATAATTCGTCAAAAATTTTTACTAAAGCAGAACGCAAGATCCCCCTTGCGGCTCGCGTTCGCTGAAGGAAAAATACCTCCCGTGCCCTCATCCCGCGTCCTCCTCCCATTCTTTTTCGATTGTTGCCGTCTCCCTCTCCAAGGTCTCTCTCGATCTTTGCCTCTTTCCTCCTCCTCCTCCTCGTCCTTTATACCCTGTCTAATCTTCTGTTGCGAACTTGTGTAAGTAATTATTACTCTTGATTCAAGTGTAATGGATTTTCTTTTGTGATTTTTTTTGGTTTCTCGTTTCCATTTGGATTTAAGAAGCTTGTGATGGTTGCGTCTGTGGTGATTTGTAATTTGCATTGGGTGGTGCATATGGTGGCTTGGGTGTGCTTGTGGGTGGTGTGAGGTGGTGTTTATGGTGGCTTGGGTGTGCTCTACTGGCCTTCGGTGTATGGGTTGGTAGTGGACATAAGTTGTGCTTGTGTGTGATGGCTATGAGAGTAGTTTTTAGTGGCTTGAGTGTGCTCTGTAGGCATTGGTTGTGTGGGTTGGTGGTGGATATGATGTGTGCTTGTGTGTGGTGGCTGTGAGTGATGTTTATGGTGGTTTGGGTGCGTGGATTAGTGATGGATGTGAACTGTGCTTGTGTGTGGTGGCTGTGAGTGGTGTTCATGTGAATGTGTGGGCTTTCTCCAAGGTCTTCGATTTTGTGTTTTTGTTTATTTATTTGTCATTTTGTTATGGTACTTAATTTGAATTTTTTTTCATTCTCATTCTACAAGGGTCTAACATGTTGAGTTTTTTATATGTTAAGTTTTTTTTTTGTTTAACTATCAATTCTTCAATTAGTTCCAACACGGCTAAATTGAAAGAAGGAGGTCTGTCAGCAATGTGGGATAAAAAAGTAACAAACATTTTTTTGCTATCTTTGTATTAAAGAGATTGAGGTTAGAAATAGACCTACCACATACTTTAAAAAGAAATGTTGGTAAAATATTTCGAAGATGTTCAAAGAATTGACTGGAAGGAAGCTTGATATGCTAAAATTCAAGAGCAAGTGAGATCAATTGAAGAAGAAACAGAAGTTATGGAAGGAGCTGAAATGAGAATACACTGGGTTGGGTGGAGATCCCATTAAACTTATCATTGATGCTTTAGAGAAATGATTGACTGAGAAGTTAGAGGTAATAATGGTGGGCTGACATGTATTTTTGCTCATTATCATTTTTAGAAGAAGTTAGTATGTATTTTTGCTCATTATCAACTGTCGTATTGTATTGACAGATTCGTTGGCTGATGTGGTGAGTTCTTTGAGTCCTCAAGCTTGTTATTTCTTTTAACCAGACTTTCATTTCTTTATGCGTTCTATTTTGATTTATATTAGAAAGATGAGCTCCAGGTTTTCAGAAAGTTAGGGTGAATGTTATGCCGCTGCTGACTGTCGTCTTTGTTACTCACATCACGCAGACCACATAGCTATGAGCAGCAGTTCTACAGGTGTTTGCGGTAGGCAGATTGTCTTGATAAGTGTGAGTTCTTCAGGTGGGCAGCTAGTCCGGCCGATTCCACTACCGATAGTGATCGGGGTTCAACAGTATCTCAACTAGACAATTTTGCTCGCGACACGCTTCTTCTGCATTTTAAAATGCATATTGCTATAATTTTAATTGAAATTTTCATATGTTTTTTTATTTGATTTCTTGATACTCACTCTTAAGTGATGTGTATATCTTTTTTTTGTACTGTTATAAAGTTTTTTTTTTGTTTCTAAACTATCAAATGTATAAAATTATAGTTTTGTTGCAAAGAGCGCAACTGTGCAGTGACAGAATGGTGATTTATCCAGAAATAACTACAAACAAACTGTTTTCCAAACGCACAAACCAAACAGCTAGCTAGCTTATCCAGATCAGGGGCAGAATGGTCATTTATTCAAAAACAGTTGTAAATCAGTTGTTTTCCAAATGCACAAATCAAACAATCAGCCAGTTTATCTGGATCACCTATTGATCAGCAGCTTATCAAGATAGGTTGTTATCTGGATAAGTTGGATAAGCTGCAACTGCCCCAAATATATTCTTTTACATGTTGGGTATCAACGCTTACAAATCCACTATTTTCTTATCTCTCCCAAATCTCATCCATTTCTCTTCTCCCCATTCTCCGCTCCCAAACTTTTTGCCCCATTTTCTAAGCATTTTACTTGTTCGCATCAAATCCATTCTAAAGTTTGAAACACTAGGTATTTTCGTGTGTTATAGACAACATCTATATCATTATATCATTATATCATTATATATATATATATATATATATATATATAATCTTTTTAGATGTTATGCATTTTAAAATAACTTAAGTTATATAAATATTATAGCTTAAATTTTATAATTTAATCATAGTAAGGATTTCGTAGAGAAACTAGTGTTCACAATAGGTTTCATAAATACATCAAATAACTATAGATAAGATGAGTTTGACACTTGATCATTTTTTGGGAGACAATTACAATGATAAATGATTTCTATACCTACCTTCGTTGGTTGAAAAATGTCATATTATAACATTAGAGTGAACCATAATAAAATATCTCTAATCTTAAATTCTTCAAGTATTATATCATAACATGTAATTAATGTAGTAGTCGTCTGCATGATACTGTTGTTAAAGACGACTTAGTACACCTACATTGTGTGTATGAAAGTTGAAGGGCTACAAGCAAATGAATATAATATTGATAATGTATCCGAAATAACACACAGATTTTTAGCATACACATATATTAATTTACTGAATTTAAATTTATTTTTTTAAAATAAGGAAATTAAATATAATTTTATTCATGAATAATCCCCATATGTGTTGATTGATTGTTATCGTTGTTGAGTGAGAAAAACTTTGAAAAATGACCAAAAATGTTGCTTTTCTTTATTCTTTCCTTATAATTCCTGCATGAGCTTGCATAGTGTGATTGTGTTAGTGAGCCCCTTGTGAAGAGTGTGAGCGTATTATTTACTTGGTTTATTAGAGCAATGATAAGGATTCAATGGTTTTCAAATTAGTGCATTGACTTTAATTTACATTGACTTTAATTTACATGCAATAGTAATCCTCATGGGAATAATTTTAGTTTCATATTCATTGTGTTACATGACATGTGCACTTGTATGAGTTTGTGCAAATTTGGGCCAACTTTTTTGCATTCATGCAAGGATTCGATGGTGTAATGTGTTGATGCTTTGGATTTACCCCAAATAATTAATTTAAAGAAAATAAGTTAGTTTTGGAAGGTCTAGTGTTATAGATGAGAAATCAATTGCAGAGTAAGGCTATATGCATCATAAATATTGAAACACAATTAGAAACTTGCTAACTCATTGGGTGATAAACCTCAGTGGATGTTACCAAGAAACACAAAGGAAATCCTAAGGATAAAGGAAAGGAGTAGTGCAAGACTATGAAACATAGGAGAGATAAGGTGTTGAAAGATGTGTCTAGGCCTAGTCATATATTTAAAAGGAAGGTTCACACTTTCAAACTAGACATGAGCTTCAATCTAAAAATTAAGAAAACTCTAGTGGCTTAGGAAGCCCTTCGGACAAGCCTATAGAAGATAAGGGCAAAACCAATGCTAAGAGGCCTATACAAAGATTTCCACCACCATTCCTACAAAGAATCTAAAAACATAATTTTGATAAATAGTTTTTTAGGTTTTTGAAAGTATTCAAGAAGCTCGCCATTAATATCCCATGTACGAAACTCTCGAACAAATACTTTTCTATGTTAGGTTTATGAAATGTATATTGGATATAAGCTAGGAGAATTTAGGGTGGTCGATCTTACCGAGAAACGTAGTGCCATCATTCAAATAAAGTTATCTTAGAATTTAAAAAAACCTAATAATTTTAACATTCCTTGCACCAAAGGAGATTTATTTTTTTAGAGAAATCCTTTTATGACAACAATGAGTATAAACCTCATGCCTCTATCTATTTTTAATTTGTTGGACTTCGGAAAAGTGCAACTTATCACTGTCACCTAATGCTTGTTGATAGATATTTGATTTCTCGAAGGGATAATTGATGATATTGTGATTAAGGTAGACATTTGCATTTTCCCTGTTGATTTTATTGTCTTAGACATTAAAAAGAATAAGGAAATGATTATTATCCTAGGAAGATAATTTCTAGCAATTAAAAGGGCCATGATAGAAGTTTAAAAAAGAAAATAGACAATGAACAAAAAGAGACTTCCTTTACAACAAATTAAAGAGAAATAAAAATAAAGAAAGTGAAACAGCTCTACCCCTGAGCATTCAAGTATTCCGTAAAGTCTGCCCCTCTAGTCCCTTTGGCGCCAACTGGCTCCTCCTCACTCTCAAAATTTGAAAGGAGCTTCCCAAACTTCTCCATATTATGCCACTTGGGTTCCACCAATTTGTGCTTCACAAACCTTTCGATCACTAGAAAGGTGCTAACTGCGATATGGCAAGAAAGGCCCTTGACAAACGCCTCCCTAGTGACCATCAAGGTCATTTCTTTTCTTTCAAGTCCTTATTCTCGTTTAGAAGAGCAGCCATGTCTTCCTCATGTTGTTGTGCATCCATCTGTCACCACTTGATGAGGAGCATCAATTGCCCTTCCACCATAGCTAGCTTCCGCTCTAGCTTGCATACTTTCAAGGCGAACCGTCTGATGCCCTCCTCGGCCTTGTCCAAGAAGAAGGCTTGGAACTGCAATGACTACCAGATGAGAGCGTGGCAACGTTCAATCGTCTGGAACATATCCCTCTTGTCCATCGACTGTAGGTTTCTCTCAAAAACATGAGACATGATCATGTCCATCAAGAGGGAGGAATAATCTCCATTTAGTGGGTCCACGGGGAACAACCAATCTCCCTATAAATGAGCATATGTGGTTGCTCGTCCAGATGTCGGATCCTTGGTCACCCGAGAACTATCATTCGGGCGGAACCACACCTTTCTGTGTGGGAGGAGGGGATAGGCCAACATTGGGGAAAAAGGCCTTTTCTTCCCTCTTAGAGATGTTGCTATCTGCCTGATCAATGGTCCCTAAACCGTCCTTGGAGTCGGACCTGATGGAGACAGGTTGCAAGGCATGACTCTCCTCACCTCTCTCACTTAGAAGGATGAACGAAGTTCCTCCATTTTCAAGAGGATGCGTAGAAGGACCCCCGTACTCCAAATGGCTAGGTGGACGTGAAGAATCCCTCTCAAAAACCTCAGAAGAACCTAGAAAATTACAAAAAAATTATGAGAACATACCTCACATACAAACAAACAAGGGAACCCCGATCACGCTCCTTAGTCGACCTGACCAATTTGCCCCCCACCCCTGTTAATCAAGAGAGGACAACCTCTCACACGGAGCCTCTTCATCCTCTCCATGGCAGTTTTCTCTTGAGTGACCTCCCTGTCATCAGCCAATCTCCATAGATCCTTGGTCATACTATCAGCACCATCCAAACAACTCATTCATTCAATCACGTCTCGAGGTGATGGAACAGAGAGAGATGTTGGCCCTCATCAACGCCCTGTGCCCTCGAATGTTCCAGGGTAGGGTCTTTACTTTTGTCACCTAGCACTCGGTGGGAGAGGTGTGAATCCCCCATCCATCTATGCACAATGCAATCAGGAACTTTATCTTTCAGTCCTTAACCTTATTCTCTAGCCCCAACAGTTGAATCTTAGTGTCGGCGACAAAATAGATGTAATCTTTACAACTAACCCAGAAGGAGAAGAAATAATTGAATAGTTCAATTGACCACGAGTATCCTCTAACAGAAGAGTGCATAGGTCATAATAGCGGCGATCTAGTTTGGAAAGAATAAAACAGGAATAATGCCATAGTGGTTGCAGATGAAACTCAGCTCTTGACAAAACGGTAGTCGAAGTCCCATCTTAAAATGGTCCTTATAGAAGACAAGGTCAAAAGAGAAGTATATGTAACACATTCATGGTTGTCGACCAGTCGCTTGTGTGATCCAGAACACAACAATTATGGATCTCCTCTATGTCTTCCATAGAAAGAATCAAAACCTTGGTCGTAAGAATTGAACTGAATGACTCTTGAGAGTATTTCTGAACCATGGAGTCTATTGTGTTAGACAAAATAGAAAAAAGAGAAACAATGGCTGAGAAAAATGAGAAAGGAAAAAAGAATGGGAGTTCTAACAGGCAAAGTATAGGATCCGTACGCACACACACACACGAGCTACCTAAGGAGTCGAGACGTTGTCGATGCGACGAGATTACACATAACTCAAGAAATAATCATGACGAAATTTTAAATTTTTTTTATTTTATTGCATATTTTTTTAAGAAAAGAGGGGCACCATCATGTCAAAACCCTCAGTTACATTTTGGTAAAAAAAATCAAACCAAACGGTCATTCTCATTAAAAGCCAATAGTTCTGAGAATAAGCGAGTAATCTCCCCTGTGCTAGCAAGCATCTCGTCCCGGAAGGCCGCAAGCTCCTCGCGCAACCCTAAAATTTCTCTCTCCACTCGCTCAACCCTCTCGAGGAACTTGGTGACCCTTCCTTCACCTTCTCTTTTGAGGTACTTTATGAAAAGGAGGAAGCTTTCCTTCATCTCGGCAAGGCGGTGG
This sequence comes from Phalaenopsis hybrid cultivar, assembly GCA_002079205.1. Classification (NCBI taxonomy): domain Eukaryota; kingdom Viridiplantae; phylum Streptophyta; class Magnoliopsida; order Asparagales; family Orchidaceae; genus Phalaenopsis; species Phalaenopsis hybrid cultivar. The sequence continues at coordinate 23,329 of JXCR01141216.1, forward strand.
AGTATGCAGTCTGAGGATTCACAACGCCCTACGGCCACCTCCTCATTCCTCGCAGCTCCGGCGAAGGCTTGATGGTTATCGCCCTAATATCCAACAACTGGACTTTCAGAACCCCGCTTGATACCTTTCTTTGGCATGTCGAGCCCCACCATGTCTCCTCCTGCGATGACTTGGGTCGCACTCAACCCTTGGACTTTAACTTGGTCTACAACCGCCGCATCATCTTTGGATCCCACATCAGTATCTGCCAATAAAGAATCAATAGTTAAAACATCGGTCAATGAAAAGAAATGAACAAAAACGCTAATCAAACTACATATCAACGATCCACCACCACTTAAACGTGGGATAAGAAATGTGAACCACACCCACTTTTTTCGGTCCTCCACCTTCCGAGGAGAAGTTGCTCCTAGCCAGGCGAAGCCACATCTTAGCCTCAGCTAGTGCCTCCTCAGTAATTCTTTGGAGAATCACGACCCCATAGTCACCAGGTAATCTTTCTCCAGCAGTAAGAACATTCATCCCCGATAAGTGCCCCGTAAGAGGGTTGTCCAGGTGGCCCTTACTTGTCCTACAACACTCTCCTAAGGAGGGTCCGCAAGAAGACCGGAAGAAACAAGTTGAATCTCGCAATCGCCAGCTCCGTGCTTAAACACGGCTCTCTTCTTGCTCACTCCTTTCGCAGATGTCTCACCCGACGGTTTGTGCTTCACGTCTAACTTATTGGTTTGCGCCCGTATGTTGCTCATAGCCTTGAGAAGGACACTTTTATTAGAAGGTGGGACTCGTTCGTCAGACATCGCGGAAAACAGGTTGGGAGGAAGACACTGAACAAAGGAATCTAAAGGCACTGAAGCGATGAAAGCTTCCATTGACCCAAGGCCTATTTATAACGTTCTGGACACGGAAATCCAGGAATGTCCGTTTTTGCGCAGTAATATTGTTTATTTATTTAAACGCGATAAAAAAATTCTCTTGTCCTCATGTGTTAGACAGCTTCCGAGAAGCAAGAGAATCAGAGAACTAAACATGTACGCATGAAAATGTGTCCGCATGAATCTCAAAGCAGATGAGTGCCCTAGGAAGTAAGTACAACCGATTAGATGTAGCAACACATAATCATTTCAGATGAGTAGCGATAGAGAAAACAACGTAGTTGAACTATCGACAGATGATGACAAAAGGAAGTCCCTCAAGATGATTATCAGCCCTTAAAATGATCGATGAGGGCACTCCTTCGGACCATGAATCGATCGAACCAAGACCTGTCAGACGATTGACAATCTTATCGACCGAATAGGTCACAGGCTTTATTTCATGCAATTAACCTTGTAAATTGCCAAAAAGACCCCCTGGAAGGTTAATGATTAGAAGATTATTATGTACTTTTGTAACATTGGGACATATGCCTTTAAATAGGGGTCCATATTATATATATATATATATATATATATATATATATATATATATATATATATATATATATATATATATANATGCCCGTTAATGGTGAATCTAATGCCTCCTTTTCTCCTACAAGGAACTCTGCGAAAGAAAAACACCCTTTCATTCTATGTAAAAAAAAATTTGAGGTTTAGGGGTTAGATATGTAAATAAATAGGAATTTAGGGATATGTATGGAAATCTTCCAAATAATGTTTTTAAATCTTTCAAAAATTATTTCACTGTTCGGTTCAAAATTTAAAATTTGAGGAAATAAGACAAAATTCGTAAAGTAGAGTAGTTTTTTCATATCCATACAAAAAATTATCATAATTGGAAATATTTTAAAATATTCCACAAAGCCCCACTTAAAGCCAGTTTTTTTTAGGGGCTTGGATCTCAATGTTTTTTTTTTTAGAGAACCATAGTTAAATGTTCTGAAGGAAGTCTTAAAATAGCAGTTCTAATCATTGCCTTCTTCTTTTTAATCCGTTTAACAGAACTTAAAAACGGCTTTACAAGATGTAAAACAGAGGAAGAAACAGAGACAAAACAAAGCCAAAAACAGGGGCTCACCTTCTGAAAGAAACAGGCACAATTCCAGCCTTGTAAAACGCAATACGTTGGAAAACAGGCTGAGAGAGATCGAAATGCTGGAGCGGAGGATTGCACCAGCCTCCGGCATCGTTAGGAAGAGCATTGTTTGGCGGACAGAAGTTGGTCGCAGTGACGACAATGGAGCTTGGAAGACACCATTGGTGCTCGTTAACGCACCTAATCTCATAACAAGAGCCACAGCTGAGGCCATTGTTGAAGAGAGCAGTGCTCAGAGCTGCGGTGTTAGTTCCGTATCCCTGACTGTAGAGATTCCCATAACCACAAGCACCGCCTAAATAAAAGGGAAGGAAAAAACCACAGTTTTAGGAGTTGCAGAAGGAAGAAGATTAGAAGTTGCAGAGAAGAAGAAAGAGTACCGTACCCATTGTGCCTGATGCATCACTCCCTCCATAGAAGGTGGCATGAGCATCGCTCCAGCCTTCTCCTACCCCATACGCAAGTGAAGGAGACAGCAAATGTAGAAGAACAGCAAAGAGAAATGAGAGAGAAGTTATCTCCATGCTGAAGAAAATGTGGGGATGAAGAGAGAACGGTTGTGGCGGAGAAGAGGAAGAGAAATGGGGATTAAATAGAGGTTTGGACAGAAATAAGGACTCAGGAATGGACAATTCGATGAAAGCTGTAAACTTTGGGTGAAAAGGGAGCTCCTTTGTGGCTATTCTGGCGGTTTTGATATTTGAAAGATCACAGTTTTGTTGGCATCCTCGGTAAAAGGAGAACGCAAGGTGAGATGTCGAGACAGAGAAAAAGAAGATGCCGGAGAAATAAATATCCTTGAATTTGAACTCTTGGAGCGGTTAATACTTCAACATATTTTACTTCGGAAAAAAAAAAATTCATTTACTGTCAGGTTGATACCAACTAATTTCTACATTTACATATCTAACTGATGTACTTTTCCTTTTTTACATTTATTCCATCTAAATCTTTTATATCATTAATTTATATTTTTAAAAAGAATAAAATACAACTGTCATGTGTGTAAAATGACATATATATATATATATATATATATTAAATATTTGCTAAGTAAATAGAAAAGGTTTTCATGGTATGCATGTAAATTCTTAAATCTTAATGAGATTCGGATTTTTAAAATAAATCATTTTTTGGTGGCATTTACTTAAATTTGATTTTTATAGCGATTCGGTGGGAGGCATATTTGGATGGAACTCTCAATATGTTGGGAGAACAATGATCGATGCAACAACTTATGTTACAATGGGCTCAACCGGTTGCTTACTTACCTTCTTTGGTTTGAGTTTAGATTTTGCTTGCAATTTTGGTTATCTACACTTGTCTTTGAAACAGATTTCTTAATCTTTGCCTTAACCATACTTCACGGATGGGGCCTTATTATGCTGATAATTCCGAGCTCTCCTTATTTAACTTTCTGCCTTCTGCTTCTATTTTAGTATCCCAATTTTTTCTTCTAAGCATGGTTGTAAATGTATTAATTGTGCTTCAATTTCGCCACTCTTCGAACATGAGTGCGGTATGCTTATCTTCTCTTATGGAAGTCTGCATTAGCATTAAAATGAGATCTTTTCAAACATAATCATTTACTAATCTTTTGAGGTTGAGAAGCTTTACGGCAAGATTTAAGCTTATTTTTACTGTCTCTCTTAAGATGACTTGTCTACTCTTGTTGGGAAACTCAAGGTTGAAATGCTGGCCTCACTACGCCCTTAAAAAAATAGAAGTTCTTCTTTGGTTGGTGCGGAAATTTAGACACGTTTCTATGTCCAGCTCCCATCACTTGTTCAACTGCGTTGAATAGTTTAAAATAACGGTTTAAGGCTTTAATTAATAGCTTCATTTAATGCAGTGCAACTAACAATTTGTCTCGCCAATCGGTTGCTTCATTTAATAGAGTTGCAACAACTTTTTTCACATTTTAATTTATAAAATATGAGCTGTGATTGTTGATTGAAGGAGGTTATTATATTCAGAACATAACAGACTCAAGCTACATATCTTATATCTTATGGTAGTTTATGGCTTAACATCTAAAAGAAAATTACAAATTTTATGTAAAAGGTGCACTTACAAAATGAAGCTAAACATAGGGGCATTCACATGCATACCACCCAATTCTTATATTTCTTATATATTAACATATCTAATACATAAAATTTATTTTTTATGCTTTGAAGTTTGTGTTAGATATGTAAATACATTAGAGTTAAGTGTTATGTATGTATATATTCCTTATAAATAATAAGAACAAAGTTTAGCTTATCATTGGGATTACTCTTCTGATGGGAGAAAAGTAAACTCTTGAAAGTATTCTCTTCCCAAAATTTATCGGGGCTTAGACTCGAAAATTTAATCCACATCAACATGGAACAAGATTGGGTGAACTCAAGAAAACTGGAACAAATTTATGAACAAAAACACAACAAAGCAAACTAGGAAAACACATGGGAATTTAATGTGGGAAAGCCCGAGAATAAGAAAAACTTTGAAGTCACACCACCAAAAAATTTCACTATGAAATTAGGAGAGTTTACGGAGAACACAATCAAATTTTCTCTCCAATCTCAAGGAAACTTACAAAACATCGTTTCAAACTCTTCCTGCTCTAATTTGACTCAAAAAATGGATGCTTAGATCACATAAAACCTCATCTATGATGCTTCTCTCATTCACCAGGAACTCGTCGAATAACTCATATAGGAAGCCAACACTCTGCGCCACTTGAAATTGGCCCTTAAAACCAAAGCTGTGTGAAAATTGCTCCGGACGCGTAGACGATTGGACTTGGAGCCTAAAGTGCCAAAACATCTGGATCAAGCGTTTAAGTGGCGCAGAGTGTTGGCTTCCTATATAGTGGACATGAATATATATAATATTATAGCTTAAATTTTATAATTTAATCATATTAAGGATTTCGTAGAAAAACTAGTGTTCACAATGGGTTTCATAAATACATCAAGAACTATGGATAAGATGAGTTTGACACTTGATTTTTTGAGAGACAATTACAATGATAAATGGTTTCTATACTTACCTTCGTTGGTTGAAAAAATTGTCATATTATAACATTAGAGTGAAACATAATAGAATATCTCTAATCTTAAATTCTTCAAGTATTATATAACCATAACATGTAATTAATCTAGTAGTCGTCTGCATGATACTGTTGTTAAAGACAACTTAGTACGCCTACATTGTGTGTATGAAAGTTGAAAGGCTACAAGCAAATGAATATAATATTGAAAATGTATCCGAAATAACACAAAGACTTTTAGCATACACATATATTAATTTACTGAATTAAAATTTTTTTTTTTCAAATATGAAAATTAAATATATTTTTATTCATGAATAATCCCCATATGTGTTGACTGATTCTTATCCTTGTTGAGTGAGAAAAACTTTGAAAAATGACCAAAAATGTTGCTTTTCTTTATTCTTTCCTTATAATTCCTCCATGAGCTTGCATAGTGTGATTGTGTTGTGAGGGTATTATTTACTTGGTTTATTAGAGCAATGATAAGGATTCAATGGAAGGTCTTCAAGATTATAGCAATCACTGAGTTTCATTTATAAATTTCCTTATCTTCTTGTTTTAAACTTTGTAAATGCGCTTTATTTTTGTGGAATGAATTCGTCTATGCTTTTTTAGTTATGCCATGTTAGGTTGAGTTCTCTTGCTCCTATAGGTTTTTAGATATTAAAATAAACAAGTTTGAATGAGAGTATTTAACTTTCAAAGTTTATTTGTGAATCACCTTTTTCATTTAGCAATTAGCCGTGACGATAATATTATATGAAGTAGTTTGAGTTTGAGATGTCAATAGAGTCCTTATTCGCATACGAAGATTCACAGCATAGCTTTAGGAAAATAGATATATTCTTCTTGAAACTTCATGATAACTAGGAAAATATGCTTTTCTATTTTTGAAATACTTTTGAGCATAGGCGTGTAGCTTTAATGCACAAGTTCTTAATTGATAGCTACATTTATTGAACATCTTTCATACAATCATTCTATCAATTAAAATCCATGGGATACATTTATCATATTTGAAACTTCATAACAAGTAAAAACTAAAAATCATCTTTTCAAAATTATCTCTTTAGATTGACTTGAGGTTTTTAAATTAGTGCATTGACTTTAATTTACATGCACTAGTAAGCCTCATGGGAATAATTTTAGTTACATATTCATTGTGTTACACGACATGTGCACTTGTATGAGTTTGTGCAAATTTGGGCCAGATTATTTGTGTTGATGCGAGGATTCAATGGTGTAATGTGTTGATGCGTTGGATTTACCTCAAATAATTAAGTTAAAGAAAATAAGTTTGTTTTGGAAGGTCTAGTGTTATAGATGAGAAATCAATTGCAGAGTAAGGCTATATGCATCATAAATATTGAAACACAATTAGAAAACTTGCTAACTCATTGGGTGATAAACCTCAGTGGATGTTATCAAGAAGCACAAAGGAAATCCTAAGGATAAAAGAAAGGAGCCGTGTAAAACTATGAAACATAGGATAGATAAGTTGTTGAAAGATGTGATAGGTCTAGTGATATATTTGAAAAGAAAGGTTCACACTTTCAAACTTGACATGAACTTCAATATAAAAATTAAAAAAACTCTAGTGGCTTAGGAAGCCCTTCGGACAAGCCTATAGAAGATAAGTGCAAAACCAATGCTAAGAGGCCTATAGAAAGATTTCCACCACCATTCCTACAAAGAATCTAAAAACATAATTTTGATAAATAGTTTTTTAGGTTTTTGAAAGTATTCAAGAAGCTCTCCATTAATATCCCATGTATGAAACTCATGAAAAAATGCTTTTCTATGTTAGGTTTATGAAATATATACTGGATATAAGCTAGGAGAATTTAAGGTGGTCGATCTTACCAAGAAACGTAGTGCCATCATTCAAAGAAAATTATCTTAGAGTTTAAAAGAACCTAATAATTTTAACATTCCTTGCACCAAAGGAGATTTATTTTTTTAGAGAAATCCTTTTTGACCAACAATGAGTATAAACCTCATGCCTCTATCTATTTTTAATTTGTTGGACTTTGGAAAAGTGCAACTTATCACTGTCACCTAATGCTTGTTGATAGATCATTGATTTCCTTAAGAGATAATAGATGATATTTTGATTAAGGAAGACATTTTCATTTTCCCTAATGATTTTATTGTCTTAGACATTAAAAAGAATAAGGAAATGATTATTATCCTAGGAAGATAATTTCTAGCAANGATAATGAGTATAAACCTCATGCCTCTATCTATTTTTAATTTGTTAGACTTTGGAAAAGTGCAACTTATCACTGTCACCTAATGCTTGTTGATAGATCATTGATTTCCTTAAGAGATAATCGATGATTTTTTTATTAAGGAAGACATTTTCATTTTCCCTGATGATTTTATTGTCTTAGACATTAAAAAGAATAAGGAAATGATTATTATCCTAGGAAGATAATTTCTAGCAATTAAAAGGGCCATGATAGCTGTTTAAAAAGGAAAATAGATTTTGAAAGTATTAGATCATAAAGTCACATTACAACAAGTTACAAAAAGGGACCCCCTTTACAACAAATTAAAGAGAAATAAAGATAAAGAAAACGAAACAGCTCTACCTCTGAGCATTCTAGTATTCCGTACAGTCTGCCCCTCTGGTCCCAGCCGCCTCCTCCTCACTCTCAGAATTTGAAAGGGGCTTCCCAAACTTCTTCATATTCTGCCACTTCGGTTCCACCAATTTGTGCTTCACAAACCTCTCGATCGCTAGGAAGGTGCTATTTGCNGCGAAACAGCTCTACTCCTGAGCATTCAAGTATTTCATAAAGTCTGCCCCTCTCGTCCCTTTGGCGCCAGTCGGCTCCTCCTCACTCTCATAATTTGAAAGGAGCTTCCCAAACTTCTCCATATTCTGCCACTTCGGTTCCACCAATTTGTGCTTCACAAACCTCTCGATCGCTAGGAAGGTGCTATTTGCAATATGGCAAGAAAGGACCTTGACAAATGCCTCCCTAGTGACCAACGAGGTCATTTTTTCTTTCAAGTTTTTATTCTCCTTTAGAAGAGCAACCATGTATTCCTCATGCTGTTGAGCATCCATCTGTCACCCCTTGAGGAGCATCAACTGCCCTTCCACCATAGCCAGCTTCCACTCTAGCTTGCAGACTTTCAAGGAGAACCGTCTGACATCCTCCTCGGCCTTGTCCAAGAGGATGGCCTGGAACTGCAACAACTACCAGATGAGAGTGTGGCAGCGTTAAATCGTTTGGAACATATCTCTATTGACCATCGACTGCAGGTTTCTCTTAAAAGCATGAGACATGATCGTGTCCATCAAGAGGGAAGAATAATCTACATTTAGTGGATCCACAGGGAACCACTCAATCTCCCTATAAATGAGCATATAGTGGCAGCTCGTCTAGATGTCGGATCCTTGGTCACGCGAGAACTATCATTCAGGCGGAACCACACCCTTCTGTGCGGGAGGAGGGGATAGACCAACATGGGGAAAAAGGTAGTTTCTTCCCTCTCTGCCTGATCAACGGTCCCTCACCCGTCCTTAAAGTCAGTCCTGATGGAGACAGGCCGCAAGGCATGACTCTCCTCACCTCTCTCACTTAGAAGGATGACGAAGTTCATCCATTTTCAAGAGGATGCGTCAAAGGACCTCAGTACTCCACATGGCTAAATGGACGGAAAGAACCCTTCTCAAAAACATCAGAAGAACCTAGAAAATTACACAAAAATTATGAGAACATACCTCACGTACAAACAAACAAGGGAACCCCCATTGCACTCTTTAGCCGACCTGACTGGTTTGCCCCCACCCTGTTAATCAAGAGAGGACCGCCTCTCACACAGGGCCTCTTCATCCTCTCCTCGGCAGCTTTCTCTTGAGTGACCTCCCTGTCATCAGCCAATCTCCATAGATCCTTGGTCATACTATCAGCACCATCCAGACAAGTCATTCATTTGATCACGTCTCGAGGTGCTGGAACAGAGAGAGATGTTGGCCCTCGATCAACGCCCTATGCCCATGAATGTTCCAAGGTAGGGTATTTAATTTCATCACCTAGCACTCGGTGGGAGAGGTGTGAATCCCCCATCCATCTACACACGAGGAAATCAGAAACTTTGTCTTTCAGTCCTTAACCTTATTCTCTAGCCCAAACAGTTGAATCTTAGTGTCGACGACAAAATAGATGTAACCTTTACGACCAATCCAAAAGGAGAAGAAATAATTGAATAGTTCAATTGACCACGAGTATCCTCTATCAGAAGAGTGCATAGGTCATAATAGTAGCGATCTAGTTTGGAAAGAATAGAACAGGAATAATGCCATAGTGGTTGAAGATGAAACTCAGCTCTCGACAAAACGGTAGTCGAAAACCCATCTTAAAATGGTCCTTATAGAAGACAAGGTCAAGAGAGAAGTATTGTTTGGCCCATTCATGGTTTTTGATCAGTCGTAAGAGAGTTGTGTGATCCAGGACGCAACAATTCTAGATCTCCTTTATGTCCGCCGTAGAAAGAATCAATACCTTGGTCGCAACAATCGAACCGAATGACTCTTGAGAGTATTTTTGAACCATGGAGTCTATTGTGTTAAACAAAATAGAAAAAGGAGAAACAATGGCTGAGAAAAGTGAAAAGGAAAAAAAAATGGGAGTTCTAACAGGCAAAGTATAAGATCAGCGCGCGCACACACACACACGAGCTATCTAAGGAGTCGAACACTATTGATGTGACGAGATTACACTTCACCCCAAAAATAATCATTACAATAGTTTAAAAATTTTTTATTTTATCCCATAGTTTTTTTAACAAAAGAGGGGCACCATCATGTCAAAACCTCAGTTACATATTGGTAAAAAAAAAATCAAACCAAACGGTCACCCTCATTAAAGGCCAATAATTTCAAGAATAAGCGAGTAATCTCCCCTATGCTAGCAAGAATCTCCCCTCGGAAGGCCGCAAGCTCCTCGCACATCCCTGAAATTTCTCTCTCCACTTGCTCAACCCTCTCGAGGAACTCTGCGACCCTTCCTTCACCTTCTCCTTTGAGGTACTTTATGAAAAGGAGGAAGCGTTCCTCCATCTCGGCAAGGTGGTGGATTATGCAGTTTGAGGATTCACAACACCCTACGGTCGCCTCCTCATTCCTCACAACTCCGGGGAGGGCTTGGTCGCCATCGCCCTAAGATCCAGCACCCAGACTTTCGGAACCCCACTCGGTACCTTTCTCTGGCATGTCTAGCCCCACCATGTCTCCTCCTACAGTGACTTATGCCGCACTCAGCCCTTGGACTTCAACTTGGTCTACAACCACCGCATCACTTTCGGATCCCACATTAGTATCTGCCAATAAAGAATCAATAATCAAGACCTTGGTCACTGAAAAGAAAGGAACAAAAATGCTAATCAAACTACATATCAAGGATCCACCACCACTTAGACGTGGGATAAGAAATGAAAACCTCACCCACTTTTTTCGGTCCTCCACCTTCCGAGGAGAAGTTGCTCCTAGCCAGGTGAAGACACATCTTAGCCTCAGTCAGTGCCTCCTCAGTACTTCTTTGGAGAACCACGACCCCATAGTCACTAGGTAATCTTTGTCCCGCAGCAAGAACATCCATCCTCGGCAAGTGCCCCGTAGGAGGGTTACCTAGGCGGCCCCTTACTTGCCCTACAACACTCTCCTGAGGAGGGTCCGCAAGAAGACCAGAATAAACAGGCTGAGTCTCGCGATCGCTGGCTCTGTGCTTAAACAAGACTCTCTACTTGCTCACTCCTTTCGTAGATGTCTCACCCGACGGTTTGTGCTTCACGTCTAACTTACTGGTCTGCGCTCGCATGTTGCTCATAGCCTTGAGAAGGACACTTTTATCAGAAGGTGGGACTCCTTCGTCAGACATCGCGGAAAACAGGTTGCTTGGAAGACACGGAACAAAGGAATCTAAAGGCACTGAAGCGATGAAAGCTTCCATTGACCCAAAGTCTATTTAATATGGTCTGGACACAGAAATCCAAGAATGTCCATTTTTGCGCAGTAATATTGTTTATTTGATTATTTATACGCGATAAAAACATTCTCTTGTTCTCATGTACTAGACATCTTCCGAGGAGCAAGAGAATCAGAGAACTAAACATGTACACATGAAAATGTGTCTGCATGAATCTCAAAGCAGATGAGTAACCTAGGAAGTAAGTACAATCGATCAGATGTAGCAATACACCATCGTTTCAGATGAGCAACGATAGAGAAAACAACTTAGTCGAACTATCGACAGATGATGACAAAAGGAAGTCCCTCAAGATGATTATCAGCCTTCAAAATGATCGATGGGGGCACTCCTTCGGACCATGAATCGATCAAACCAAGACCCGTTAGATGATTGACAACCCTTATCGATTGAATATGTCACAGACTTTATTTCATGCAATTAACCTTGTAAATTGCCAAAAAGACCCCCTAGAAAGTTAATGATTAGAAGATTATTATGTACTTTTGTAATATGGGGACCTATGTCTTTAAATATGGGTTCATATTATATATATATGTATATATATATATATATATATNAAGATATAGGAATAAGAAGTGTGAAGGGGAATTAGTTCAAATTTGGAACATTTTGTTTTGGAATCCAAAGAAGGAAACACTAGAGGATGTCACGGATTCGAAGGAGAACTTCGGTGACTTCCCAAGTTATCATATTATTTGGCTTCAATTTAGGAGAA
>JXCR01141216.1:39656-69065 GCA_002079205.1 Phalaenopsis hybrid cultivar
CAAGTTGGGCATTTCAAGTGCAATTGGGTAGAGAACCATTTTGAATGAGTCATGGACCAATGAAATCTCCATTTTGGGCCTATAGGAACTCTCCTTGAGTTCCCTCATAATGATCTTACCTACTAAGTGCTAGAGGTTAAGACCAATATGTGGAACTTCAAGTTGAGAAAAGAGAAGAGTTTTGAGTTTCTAATGATGAGGGTACCTTTTCTAGTTTTCTAAGACTAGTCAGTAGGAAAGTCCTATAGCTAGATCTAGGCTACTAAAGAAATTTCTAGACCTCAACCAAAAGTGAGGTCAACATCCTCACAACTCTGGGGAGGGCTTGGTCGCCATCGCCATAAGATCCAGCACCTAGACTAGACTTTCGGAACCCCACTCGGTACCTTTCTCTAGCATGTCTAGCCCCACCATGTCTCCTCCTAGAGTGACTTATGCCGCACTCAACCCTTGGACTTCAACTTGGTCTACAACCACCGCATCACTTTCGGATCCCACATTAGTATCTGCCAATAAAGANTGTACACAAGGAGTTAAAGATGCCAGTTAAAAAACTAGACTGATTGTAAAGGGATTCAATCATATTTTGTGTGTAGGTCTTATTGATGTGTTCTGTCTAATGTTTAAGCATAGCTCAACTTAAACTAGGTATTATTATTAAACATGATCTTAATCTTGAGTAGTTAGATGTTTTTTCCCCCATAAAGAATTTAAGGAGAACATTCATATGCATAAAGCTATGAGATTCATAAAAGTTGGTAGAAAGGACTATATTTTCTTGTTAATAAAATCGCTTGATAGTTTAACATGGTCACCTAGTTAGTATTATTAAAAAATTGAATCATTTAAGAGTTTCATGAGTTGAGAGAAGTGATTATGATAGTTATGTTTCTTTCAAGAGGGCAAGTAATGGAATGTATGTATCAAATAAGTTTAATTATAAAATAAAGTAATAAGTATTTTGTGACAAAGGGATAATCTCATTTTATATAATTAATGAAGCTTCCTCATGCATTTACTTTTTTTATGATGGAAATGAGTTATATTCTTTGGTCAAATAACACAAATGGATGTATATATGTAGATGATATTATAAGAAAATAAAAGATATTATTCAGCATAATGTTAAAGATGATTAATTATAGATATATCATTTGGAGGAATGTATACATGTCACTTGTCATAGGTGGCATATGTTCAAATAAGAAAATAATAAATGTTATTATTTAGTGAGGTTAATGCAATTAATTACATGCTGAAATATTTATAAACAACGTGTTTTATTATCACAGACATTGGATTTTAGATGGTTATTTCCATAAAAAAGTTTTTTTTTTTCTTGGAAAGGAGAGTACCAAGGGCAATGTGTGTGATTCGAACCCACATCCTTACAGTGGGAAATTACATCCTCAACCACTATGTCGACGATAAGTGCACTAATCTTAAGGAAGATTTACATGCCTACCAATCAATTCTTATGTATTTACATATCTAGGATCTCAAATTTAATTTGTATATACATACTGCCTTACTTATGCATGGAAACGTGCATTTCACGTTTTAAAGTTAAAATGATGGTATCTTTTACGCTATATAAAAGATTGGTTGGTATGAATATAGATAGTAAAGTTTATGTGTTAGATAAAAACCTCTTATTTTAAACAAATGGAGAATGCTGCGAAGTTGCATTATGGAGGAGAGTCATGCCATGAGTTTCACACCGATATTTTGCATCCATAGTATTCCTTTCCTCCATTAGTGTAGATGGTAGTAATTCATTTTTTGAAAAAAACTTTCAGTCATTGATTTAAATTTGGAAGAAATTGAATGAACATCATAATTATGCTTCATTGAAATTGCCAAGAANTAGGTTGCAACTTGTTTCCAAACTTTTGTGGAATTCTTATCATTTTACGCATAGTTTAATCACTCTCTAATCTGCATCACTAATCTTGTACAGTTCTTACGGTTGCGTTTTTTATCTTTTTTTTTTGTTTTTATTCTGAATGCTTATTATGTATAATTATATTGAAAGAATCAATTGAAATTTAAGAATATGTCCTTAATGTCACCTCCTAAAAGAGCTCTTCGGGGTGGTGGACAGCCCATGACTTCAATACTGTTTTTCGGCCCTAAACCTAGCCGATGTGAAACTTTTTATCCGTGATATTCTCCTCTATCAAATCATGTGATACCCTCATCAGGAATCGGCTCCAATGAGGGTCCCACTAGACTATGGAGAGTCCACACACCTAACATACAATAATTTATTTTGATACCACTTGTCACCTCCCAAAAGAGCTCTTTATGGTAGTGGGCAACCCATGACTTAAATACTGTTTTTTGGCCCTACACCTAGCCGATGTGGGACTTTTTGTCCGTGACATTAAACACACTCAACTCCCTTTAATTTATACTCTCTTTGATCTGGGTAAAAATGTAATAATATTAACACAGCATAATTTCCTCCATTAAATTGTAACATTTACAATGCATGCATGCATGCATGAATGCCAACCATTCCTTCAATATGATTTCCAAACGTTGCTCTCTTCTTTTACATTTTCAACAGATAAACCTTGCTTGTTACATTTATACCATCCAAACTTTAATATCACATTAACATATCATCATTCTGTGTAATTGTGATAATTGGCATGCAAATATTCCATATCTTAGCACTATCACATAAAAAACTTCAATTGTGCATAATTTATGCTCCTTCTCCTTCTAAAGAGACAGAAAAAACAGCTAATTATTAAATATTTTGATGTTTATATCAGAATTAAACTGTGGGCCGTACTCCCTCAAATAGCTATCCTGGTTTTTATATATATATGCATCCATAATATAATAATCATATAAATATTTTTAATATATTGTTTAGATATTGTTTATCTATGCTATAGTTATATAATTATATTAGAAGTTAAGAACATGAATATATTCCTCTAATCTTGTTTCAGTTGAAGAAGCCAACCCATGAAGAAGATATTCCCAACAACATGCATATATATAAATAAATAATTTCAATTAATCAAAAATCCAATTTGAAGTGATTATATTATTTCACCAACATGGAGAAATAATTCATTATATAAAAAAGAAATTCCATTGAAAAAGAGTGCATGATTAGTTTATCATATTAATTAGAGTGAAATTATAGTCTTGTATTTGATGTTGATTTTGATTAGTTTATCATATTACGTGCATCACTTTCAACTGAATCTAATGATTTTAACTAAAAGAAAATTTTAAAAAATAGATTGAGGTTTTCACTTAGACATTTACATCATCTAATATAACTTTAAGGAGAAATTTAAAGAGTCATGATAATGTTGATTTCTCATTACCACAACTACATATACCATAGTATTTTGTCATCAAAGATAAATTAAAGAGAAAAAGTAAGATACAATAGAGATAAAATGAGGCTAATATAATTAATGATGGCTTAATTGTGACCAAATTTAGTAAGTTTGGTGAAGAGCCTCTTAGCTACAAATTGATAATTAATTTATTTGACTATGGCAAGTGGATAATTATTTTATAGGAGATGATGGAATCCTTACACAACAATGGCACGTAAAATTTAGTGAAGCTGGCATAAGGGGAAAAATTAGTTGTTGTTTAGAATTTCTGGAGAAAAAAATGTACANTATGATGGCTTAATTGTGACCAAATTTATTAAGTTTGGTGAAGAACCTCTTAGCTACAAATTGATAATTAATTTATTTGACTATGGCAAGTGGACAATTATTTCATAGGAGATGATGGAATCCTTACACAACAATGACACATAAAATTTAGTGAAGCTGGCATAAGGGGAAAAATTAGTTGCTGTTTAGAATTTCTGGAGAAAAAAAGGTACACAAGGAGTTAAAGATATCGGTTAAAAAACTAGATTGATTGTAAAGGGATTCAATCATATTTTGTGTGCAGGTCTTATTGATGTGTTATGTCTAATGTTTAAGCATAGCTCAACTTAAACTAGGTATTATTATTAAACATGATCTTAATCTTGAGTAGTTAGATGTTTTTTTTCCCCCATAAAGAATTTAAGGAGAACAATCATATGCATAAACCTATGAGATTCATAAAAGTTGGTAGAAAGGACTATATTTTCTTGTTAATAAAATTGCTTGATAGTTTAACATGGTCACCTAGTTAGTATTATTAAAAAATTGAATCATTTAAGTGTTTCATGAGTTGAGAGAAGTGATTATGATACTTATGTACCAAATAAGTTTAATTATAAAATAAAGTAGTAAGTATTTTGTGATAAAGGGATAATTTCATTTGATAAAATTAATGAAGCTTCCTCATGCATTTACCTTTTTTTATGATGGATTTGAGTTATATTCTTTGGTCAAATAACACAAATGGATGTATATTTGTAGATGATATTATAAGAAAATAAAAGATATTATTCAACATAATGTTAAAGATGATGAAAGATGATTAATTATAGATATATCATTTGGAGGAATGTATACATGTCACTTGTCATAGGTGGCATATGTTCAAATAAGAAAATAATAAATGTTATTATTTAGTGAGGTTAATGCAATTAATTACATGCTGAAATATTTATAAACAATGTGTTTTATATCACCGACATTGGATTTTAAATGGTTATTTCCATAAAAAAAGTTTTTTTTTTTTTTTGGAAAGGAGAGTACAAAGGGCAATGTGTGTGATTCGAACCCACATCCTTACAGTTGGAAATTACATCCTCAACCACTATGTCGACGATAAGTGCACTAATCTTAAGGAAGATTTACACGCCTACCAATCAATTCTTATGTATTTACATATCTAGCATCTCAACTTTAATTTGTATATACATACTACCTTACTTATGCATGGAAACGTGCATTTCACATTTTAAAGTTAAAATGATGGTATTTTTTACGCTATATAGAAGATTGGTTGGTATGAATATAGATAGTAAAGTTTATGTTTTAGATAAAAACCTCTTATTTTAAAACAAATGGAGAATGCGGTGAAGTTGCATTATGGAGGAGAGTCATGCCATGAGTTTCACACTGATATTTTTCATCCATAATATTCCTTCATTAGTGTAGATGGTAGTAAATCATTTTTTTGAAAAAACATTCAGTCATTGATTTATATTTGGAAGAAATTGAATGAACATCATAATTATGCTTCATTGAAATTGGCAAGAACATTTCATGAAATGATATTTATTATTTTAGAAATTGATGAACTCCTAAATATCATAGAACAATAGATCATGTGCAACATGATCTTACATGGTTGCTATGCAAAGCTAGTTTGCAACTTTCTTGCATACAAGCAAGATTTATTGCATAAACATAAGTAATAGAAAGATACATATGATGATTTTGATTGAGTTGAAAATTTATTTGTAGATGTGAAGCGGGGTTCAATATTTGATAAAAGGATAACCAAGGTGATTATGTCAATATTCATGGTTAGGTTTGAGGATAACTTCGGCTTTGCTTGAAATCCGCAAGAGCCACATTGATGCTAAGCCACACACATGTTTTATTTTGGCTCCACCCTCGAGCTAGAGGTGCCCTCNGTTTATTTGTAGATGTGGAGCGGGGTTCAATATTTGATAAAGGATAACCAAGGTGATTATGTTAGTATTCATGGTTAGGTTTGAGGATAACTTCGGCTTTGCTTGAAATCTGCAAGAGCCACATTGATGCTAAGCCACACACATGTTTTATTTTGGCTCCACCCTCGAGCTAGAGGTGCCCTCGTAGTGAGAACCTAGAAGCAAAAAAAAAAAAGGTAATAGTTAAACTCAATAGATATATGATTGATACTAGATGTAAATAGAAATTAAAATTTGTTTCACATCAGGTGAACATAATTTACTATCTAGAATAAAAAAAGTGGAACAAAGAGAGATGGAGGATTTGCATGTTTGTGATTTGAATACCTGTGCCATCTCTAATAAAAATATCATCATGGTCATCATAAGTCTTACGCAGAGAGAGNCACATAATTTACTATCTAGAATAAACAAAGTGGAACAAAGAGAGATGGAGGATTTGCATGTGTGTGATTTGAATACCTGTGCCATCTCTAATAAAAATATCATCATGGTCATCATAAGTCTTACGCAGAGAGAGTTTTTTTATGTCTGATAGAAGGCGATATGAAGAGCTATTGTTAAGGAACCATTTGTGTTGTGAGTTCTGGTGGTTAGTAGTTATAAAATTAGTCTTAGGCGGAATGGGCAGTCCCATAAGTCGTTTTACAGTGAAGCATTCCCGTGCAGTGTGACTACGTTTTCCGCAGAATTGACACACCAAATTGTATCTTTTTGGCAAATTTGGATTAGGTGAGAACATAAGATTTTGTTGTATATGGTTTTGATCTGGTTGTTTTTGAAAACGTCCAATTTTATATTGATTAAAATTGTATTTTTGGGAATTATTGATTGTAATTGGACGAAAATTGTTGACCAATGAGGCNGTGACATGTATTCAAATAAAAAAATAATAAATGTTATTATTTAGTGAGGTTAATGCAATTAATTACATGGTGAAATATTTATAAACAATGTGCTTTATTAGCACGGACATTGGATTTTAAATGGTTATTTCCATAAAAAGTATTTTTTTTTTTGGAAAGGAGAGTATAAAGGGCAATGTGTGTGATTCAAACCCACATCCTTACAGTGGGAAATTACATCCTCAACCACTATGTCGACGATAAGTGCACTAGTAACTATTAAGGAAGATTTACATGCCTACCAATCAATTCTTATGTATTTACATATCTAGCTTCTCAACTTTAATTTGTATATACATACTACATTACTTATGCATGGAAACGTGCATTTCACATTTTAAAGTTAAAATGATGGTATTTTTTTACGCTATGTAAAAGATTGGTTGGTATGAATATAGATAGTAAAGTTTATGTGTTAGATAAAAACCTCTTATTTTAAACAAATGGAGAATGCGGTGAAGTTGCATTATGGAGGAGAGTTATGCCATGAGTTTCACACCTATATTTTTCATCCATATTATTCCTTTCCTCCATTAGTGTAGATGGTAGTACTTCATTTTTTAAAAAAACATTCAGTCATTGATTTAAATTTGGAAGAAATTGAATGAACATCATAATTATGCTTCATTGAAATTGCCAAGAACATTTCATAAAATGATATTTATTATTTTAGAAATTGATGAACTCCTAAATATCATAGAACAATAGATCATGTGCAACATGATCTTACATGGTTGCTATGCAAAGCTAGTTTGCAACTTTCTTGCATACAAACAAGATTTATTGCATAAACATAAGTAATAAAAAGATACATTTGATTATTTTGATTGAGTTGAAAATTTATTTGTAGATGTGAAGTGGGGTACAATATTTGATAAAGGATAGCAAGGTGATTATGTCAATATTCATGGTTAGATTTGAGGATAACTTCGGCTTTGCTTGAAATCCGCAAGAGACACTTTGATGCTAAACCACACACATGTTTTATTTTGGCTCCACCCTCGAGCTAGAGGTGCCCTCGTAGTGAGAACCTAGAAGCAAAAAAAAAGGTAATAGTTAAACTCAGTGGATATATGATTGATACTAGATGTAAATAGAAATTAAAATTTGCTTCACATCAGGTGCACATAATTTACTATCTAGAATAAACAAAGTGGAACAAAAAGAGATGGAGGATTTGCATGTGTGTAATTTGAATACCTGTGCCATCTCTAACAAAAATATCATCATGGTCGTCATAAGTCTTATGCAGAGAGAGTCTTTTTATGTCTGATATAAGGCGATATGAAGAGCTATTGTTAAGGAACCATTTGTGTTGTGAGTTCTGGTGGTTAGTAGATATAAAATTAGTCTTAGGCGGAATGGGCAGTCCCATAAGTCGTCTTACAGTGAAGCATTCTCGTGCAGTGTGACTACGTTTTCCGCAGAATTGACACACCAAATTGTATCTTTTTGGCAAATTTGGATTAGGTNTTCATTGATGTTTCTCCCCCATGTCCTCCAAAAACCTTTAAAATTAGTGGAAAAACTTCTATTTCAGACTCCTCTCTTTAGATTCTTTAGAATCAACTCATTTTATTTGAAATTATCATGTTACTATTTTCTTTTTTTTATTTCAATGCCTACTCTCATACATTTCAAGAAGAATAGAACATATTGACTAAAACAATACAAAACTATTTCGCGGATGCATCAAGCAAGTTAAAGAAGACATTTAGCTCTCATAGAAGGTAGTAGAGGCATAACAACAACATAATCACAAATGAATTCATATTTCTTGAACATTTGATTGATGAAGATGGTTTTGTGTTATAAACCCTTGAAAACCTTGATAATGATTGCACAAATATTAGCTCTACCTTTTATGTTCATAAGAACTCAATCACCTTAACAAATTATATGAAAAGCTTTTCAATTTTGAAGCTCACTTCAAGTTTGGTGTTAATAAGCAAGCCGCATTTGCGTACAAACCAACCCTCATAAACCCTCAAATAAAAAATAATTTATCGAAAATAATTCCTTAAGTAAATTTCCTTGATACTACCTTCGCAAATATTAATTATGCCTCCAATATGAACTTTTGTCACAATAATGTCCATATTTGACACCTCCTTAACACCCCATTATTCCACAATAATTATTAGCATTTAGCTCATTTATTCAATTACTCAATAAATCACCATAAGCAAATATAATTACCAACAATATCTTAAATTTAGATGTCAACCATCAAGAACATTGACATTTGTAACCTTTTAAACATGTGTATATAATCTTTGATGAATAACAACAATAAACTTACTCATTCTTATTAAAATATAGCATCACCTCTTTTGGAAAAGAATTCCTCATTTTTAGTAAATTTATCTCTTATGCCATGCCATTACGCCCTCTTTCAAAGTATTGCAACAACTTATCTTTCTCAAATAATCCAATTCCAGTTTCATCCAATTATTCTTACCCATCTCAACAAGCTTGTTACATTACAAAACTAAGCACCTCATTTACCACAACTCATTTACTATTCTAGTGCATCGACCAAACAAGCCAATCTTGTCAATCTACCCCTTAATTGATGCATCCTAGACCAAGAACCCCTTACAAAAACCAAAATACAAGACTATAATCACACTCTCATTACCATCCACATATCATTCTTTCCCTAATGCTAATCAACCTTTATCCTACCCACTTTTACGTGCACCCTTTAAACACTCTTCTATATATATCCAGCCCCTTAATTCCTCAAACTCAACTAGCATATGTATATGTATTCTCGAGACTCAACAACTTTACTCGATCATCTATAACCTACTCTTCTTCACTTGACATAACGTCACCACTTAGCACCACATATTCATTACCTCAATCCTTAGAAAATATTTCCCCTCGTAATTCCCACACATGAAAAATCATGCAAAAACCTATATATAAACTTATCATCGAACTTAGCCTCAAAACATCACTTTTGACCCCTTCCGCATATGAACCAAATATAATATTCAATGTCTAACAATAACCAAAATGACAATTAGTTATGTATGATGAGTTCAATTTAGTAAATTTCTATTATTATTTAAAGTAATGTTTCCCCTCACTCATCGAAAAATATTTTCAATTGCATAAAGGTATTTTATACATATTATAAGCTTAATGGATCCATAAAATATTATAAAGCCAAAGTTGTGGATAATGGCTTTCATTAATGATTATACGCTGATTACTATAAAATATTTAGTTTGGTTTTTACTAAATGTTATGGTGATGCACGTGTTAATCATGCAATGATGTGTCAATTAAGTATTATCTGAATCATAAATTTGAGTTAATCGGTCCCATGAGGAACTTATTATTTTTCAAAATAATTTATTGGATCGGGCATTGCTATGCAGTCTTCCAAGCGCTAGGGCGCTACTTGCTTGGCGCTGAGGCACTATTGTTGATCCGTACTATGGCACTAAATAANATGATCATAAATTTGAGTTAATCGGTCTCATGAGGAACTTATTATTTTTCAAAATAATTTATTGGATCGGGCATTGCTATGCAGCCTTCCAAGCGCTAGGGCGCTACTTGCTTGGCGCTGAGGCACTATTGTTGATCCGTACTATGGCGCTAAATAAAGAAAAAAAAAATCAGGAGCAGTGCTCTCAAACTATCATTCGTCGCCTCATCTCAATTGTTGAATATCACTATCATTCATTGCCACCAATTTTTCTAGCCAACAATTGTTATAGTCACATGCACCCTCCAATAAAGGTCTTTCATTTATCATCTCCAGTCATCTCCCGTTGGCCACCCCTCTTTTGCAATTGATTGATGTTGTACCACTTGGGGACATATGTTACATTAAATTACTTTTTCTTCAAGTGAATATATTTTACAGTGAATCCAATAACTCCAAAATATTTTAAATGAAAACTTAGTATTTTTACACTATTATTATTATACTCTATTTATTTTTCAACAAATCAAAGAGTCCCTTAATCAACCCATGAAATGATACATGTACATGGGATGTGTGATTTCCAAAGCTAGATTCTCTAAAGACATAATGCGCTCCATTCCTTTATAAAAACATTGATCTTTGAAAAGCGAGCCGAGATGTGTGCCAATGAGTTTGAATGTCTAGTCTTTTTATGTAGCTTTCTAAGCTAACTGTCATGATGTCACCTCAAATTTTGAATGGNACTAAATAAAGAAAAAACAAATCAGGAGCAGTGCTCTCAAACTATCATTCGTCGCCTCATCTCAATTGTTGAATGTCACTATCATTCATTGCCACCAATTTTTCTAGCCAACAATTGTTATAGTCACATGCACACTCCAATAAAGGTCTTTCAGTCATCATCTCCAGTCATCTCCCATTGGCCACCCCTCTTTTGCAATTGATTGATGTTGCTACCACTTGGGGACATATGTTACATTAAATTACTTTTTCTTCAATTAATTAACCCATGAAATGATATATGTACATGGGATGTGTGATTTCCAAAGCTAGATTCTCTATTCCTTTATAAAAACATTGATCTTTGAAAAGCGAGCCGAGATTTGTGCCAATGAAAGTTTGAATGTCTAGTCTTTTTATGTAGCTTTCTAAGCTAACTGTCATGATGTCACCTCAAATTTTGAATGGTCTTTCAAGTAACGACATTTTTTAGAGGTCTTAACGGTTGGTGCCGCCTTCATTATGCCATCAACCCCTTGTAAATAACATTATTGTTAAAAGAAAGAAAATGAAAAAAAAAATCACAGAAATATTATGGAATGTCTTATATTCATAATGCATCTTTTTTATCATATTGCTTGGATTCTAATTGCCGATAAATGACATCTTTTGAACATGAAAAGATGATNTCACAGAAATATTATCGAATGTCTTATATTCATGGTGCATCTTTTTTATCATATTGCTTGGATTCTAATTGCCGATAAATGACATCTTTTGAACATGAAAAGATGATNCTTGATCAAACTTGAATCTTGACCCATTAAAATCGGTTGATTTTTAGAGTTAAACTCAAAAAACCCATAATCACTATGATATAGAGCTTGGGCCAAACTTTATGGGCAGCGTGAAGAGGATGCAAGTGAACGACAAAGGAATTTCACCGACTAATCAAGACTATAACATGATCTACTTCAACTAAATCATTCCTTAGAATTAAATAACAAGCCATAAGATTTTGAGGTAGTTCGTCTGAAACGACGTAAATCCTCACTCTATCTTTAGGCTTATGTATGACCGTGTCATGCAATATATGCTCTAACTCTTTTAGGACTTTAAGGTTGTTGTTTGATACGACATAAACTCTCCCATCTTCCTAAGTTATTTGCACTATCAGATATGGTGTAAGTGTAAGCCCAAAATAATTGGCAAGTGCAAACATTAAACGACATTATTTATAAAACATAAAGCCAAACAATAGGATAGTTTGGGAAGTCACCAGGGCTTCCCTCGGATCCGTGAAATCCCCTACCTTTCATTCCTTTGGACTCCTAAATAAGTGTTCCTACTTGAGTCATTCCCTTTTAGCCTTCTCATGTCTAACCTTGAAAACTTAACCTTTGAAATCTTGAAGACAAAATCACTAATCTTAATCAAAATTTTTCTTAAGTGACTTTGGTGATTTGAGATGTAATTAACTATACGGGTTCGCCTCTATAGAGAACTAAGAACCTATGTAAAATAAACTCTATCTAATATTTATATTCGGTGAGGGAACTTGTTGATCACACACAAATGTTTGCAGGCCAAACGAATGACATAAATCATTTAATTTATATAATTGAACCCACTATCAAGTAGTATGTCTATCTCTCGGGATGATGTATTACTTGTGGAGTTGTGCTCGATTGTCAAAACAAGTAAATGTATGAGATCTTTTCAGTCACATATTTTTCAAAGCTAAAACACTATTTTCATAGTCAAAGTTATATATATATTAAATTAAATCAAAATCTATTTTAAAATAAAGCGACGGACAATTACCAAACCATCTAAGATGACTCGCTCTAATTTTGTCCACCACAGGAGCTACACTAACTTTTTCATTGATATATTCATTTCACATTTTATTTTTAAGTGTAAAGCCACTCATCCACCTAAGCATTCTCATTTTCGCAACACTTAACTTAATTTTATGATTCTCTTTTAAAAGCCAACATTTTGTGCCATTGAACATTATAGGTCTCACCACCATCTTATAAAAATTTCATTTCAGTCTAAGTGGTACTTTTTTATCACATAATAGACCCGAAGCATTCCCCCACTTCAACCAACCAAATTGAATTATACTAATAACACCCCTTCTACATCACCATGACCTAAAACACTAGACATGAGATATCTAAGGAGTTCACACCTTAGATATATCCACAAGAAGGATATCAACAACAAAAAATATAAACTAAGGTACATCCTTATGTAAATGTCCAATATGAGCATCCAACCATACCTTTGAGTGTTGGAGCAAGTGAGTCAGCAGAGCTGGAGTTGCCGGAGATGGGGTTGTTAGAACTATGGTTGTTGGGTCACTGGAGTCATCAAGAGAGGGGAGAGGAGGGTTAGAACATGAGGGAGAGGGAGAGACCTAGTGGGATCAGGGATTAGGGAAAGTTCGGGGGCTTAGCGAATTTCAGCAGTATAAAGGATTCTTTATGATGGCTTACAAACAACTTCAACTTCATAGTAATATTGATGGAATTGACCTTCAGTTACGAAAAAAGCTCCTCAGTTAATGCACCATCAAATGGTGAGTTTATAAATAACCGATGACATACAAACACAATTATTATGTGCTTATAAACGACAATGAAATGCGTCGGTTATAATAAAAACTGTCGGAAACTAATCTACTTGTCATAAGCAACAGTGTCATGTTGTTATGTCATCAGAAATAACTAAATGCGCAAGCTGTTGTAAAACCGTAGAAAAATAGTATATCTTTACCTACGAAAATTTAAACTGTCAATTTTGTCATAAGTTATAGTTCTTTCTTTTGTAGTGTAATCAAATTTTTATGGAAATTTTATGCTTAAAAAGTGGAAGGGAATCAAATTTTTCATAGCCATTCACAATATTGAGAGGGCGCTAAACTACATACATTTTAACCACATAGAGCATCTACCATTACGACTGAGGTTGATGTCAGATATATGTTGTCTATTATTAATATATTTCCTTAACAAGTTTGGCTCTTCTTTCCAAAGCAAAAGAGTAGTGTATTTAATATCCTTAAGGAGTGAAAAATTAAGATTAACAGGCATACTATAAAGCAAACTAATTGCCTTCATGTTGATAATGGCTTAGATTTTTGTTCAAAAACATTTAATAATTGTTGCAAAGCAAAAAAGAAAATTGAGAAACTTAACGGTTTAAAAGTAAAAATAGTTGAGTGGATAACTAAAACTATAATAAGAAAAATATGATGCAGACTCTTCAATGTTGAGTTATCTTGGTTGTTTTAAGTGAGTCTACAATTTGATAAGTCACTCTCCTTCTACTGTTATCGGTAAGAAAACTTCCTATGAGGTTTGCTTTGATAAACTTGTATATTAATCTAATCTAAAGATATTTGATCCCGCACCCAATGCTCATATTGATAATGATACATTGGAGTCTACGTTCATAAGTTGTATATTTTTAGTTAAAAGGTTTAAGTTAAATGTTACAAGTTGTTGTGCCCAAAAGTTAAAAAAAAATTGTTTGTTAACATTGATGTTGATTTCGATTAGTTTATCATATACGTGCATCACTTTCAACTGAATCTAATGATTTTAACTAAAAGAAAAGTCTAAAAAATAGATTGAGGTTTTAACTTAGACATTTACATCATCTAGTATAACTTTAAGGAAAAATTTAGAGAGTCATGATAATGTTGATTTCTCATTACAACAACTACATCTATCATAGTATTTTGTCATCAAAGATAAATTAAAGAGAAAAAGTAAGCTACAATAGAGATAAAATGAGGCTAATATAATTTATGATGATTTAATTGTGACCAAATTTAGTAAGTTTGGTGAAGAACCTCTGCGCTACAAATTGATAATTAATTTATTTGACTATGGCGAATGGATAATTATTTTATAGGAGATGAAGGAATCCTTATACAACAATGGCACATAAAATTTAGTGAAGCTGGCATAAGGGGAAAAATTAGTTGTTGTTTAGAATTTCTGGAGAAAAAAAGTACACATGGAGTTAAAGATGCCAGTTAAAAAACTAGATTGATTGTAAAGAGATTCAATCATATTTTGGGTGTAGGTCTTATTGATGTCTTATGTCTAATGTTTAAGCATAGCTCAATTTAAACTAGATATTATTATTAAACATGATCTTAATCTTGAGTAGTTAGATGTTTTTTTTCCCCCATAAAGAGTTTAAGGAGAACATTCATATGCATAAACCTATGAGATTCATAAAAGTTGGTAGAAAGGACTACATTTTCTTGTTAATAAAATTGCTTGATAGTTTAACATGGTCACCTAGTTAGTATTATTAAAAAATTGGAATCATTTAAGAGTTTCATGAGTTGAGAGAAGTGATTATGATAGTTATGTTTCTTTCAAGAGGGCAAGTAATGGAATGTATGTATCAAATAAGTTTAATTATAAAATAAAGTAGTAAGTATTTTGTGACAAAGGGATAATCTCATTTTATATAATTAGTGAAGCTTCCTCCTGCATTTACTATTTTTATGATGTATATATGTAGATGATATTATAAGAAAATAAAAGATAAAACTCGGCATAATGTTAAAGATGATTAAAGAAGATTAATTAATTATATATATATATATATATATATATATANCGGTCAGAGAAGAGGCAATGTTTGCATTATCATTGTCCATAGAGTCTGAGGGTAGCATAACTCTTTGACAATTGCAAGCTCTAATACTATATATAAACTTAGAGATAGTATTTAGAGATAGTATTCGGCATAGAATGAAGAGGCTAGAATTAACTAATTCCATTCAACCCTTGAGGAGGCTTATATATTGGGTTACAAGCCATATATGGCAAGTATTTGAATAAAAATAGTAAATACTATCACTTAATGCAATATATACTATTAATTACACGATGAATAGTAATAATATTAATATGAATTATTATCTTGATTTTTTAATGATTTTTTTTCCATAATTAAACATTATCCTTGGATCATCATTGTGATATATATACATTAATACATTAGAACATTGAATCCAAACTTATTGATGATGTTCATTCTTCCTTTTGTACTTTGGCATAGAGAATATCCATCAAAGATACTCAATTATTGTTCTACGTATTTTAAAACTTTTTAGCTATTCGTCTCACATTGGTTGGATCACTAATTGATGTTCTAAAATTCAATTTACTATAAATTCTCTATCCTATGTCGGGTTATATTTAAGAGCTATGAATGCAATTTACACAAAGATAGTTGACAAATGTCTAACTTTTTCCCTGTATTTAGACATTATATTTAAAGGGCAAATTGTTTAACAAGCTAGATATTAGTTTGTGATAAAAGAAATAATAATGTTTTAAAACAATGACTTCTAATTGGCATTTTAACCACCCAATTATAAAGTTAATTTTTTTTTTCTTAGATTGATATGGTGCTTGAGTAACTCTAATGATTGTGATTTTTTTTTTCCTATGAAGGCATGGTGATTGATTGAAAAAACATAATATTTTAAGCTGACTTGTGAAAATTCTTTTCCACAAGTACAATATATATTTAAAACTTTTTTTTTATTATATGTTTAGGGTTTATGCAATTTTTATTTAACTTTGTGGAGGCTGATGTCAAAATTTAAAAATGTTCCACTTGAGTCCACTACTTTTTGTAATGGTTTTGTTTTCAATATTATCCAATTTCAATAGATTAAAAAAAAAATGTTGTTTTGTAGTATATAATATATAGCTTGATGGAGTGAAATCTAATTTAAATTTAAAGAAAGAAAAAATAGTAAAAGATTAATATACTAAATTACTAAGGGAATTTTACTCGGATTCATTTAATCGATGCCATGTTTTGTAGTTTTCATTATAATTTTACTATTATTTTAA
This sequence comes from Phalaenopsis hybrid cultivar, assembly GCA_002079205.1. Taxonomy (NCBI): domain Eukaryota; kingdom Viridiplantae; phylum Streptophyta; class Magnoliopsida; order Asparagales; family Orchidaceae; genus Phalaenopsis; species Phalaenopsis hybrid cultivar. Next base: position 56,238 of record JXCR01141216.1, read on the forward strand.
CATGGAGAATAACAATCCTAATACCCCTTAAACAATATCAAGTTGAGCCCCCTCTTTTATAATACCCCCGAATTATGTTTGTTTAAGTTATTTATTTTGTTAAATAAAAATTAAGCACAACAACAAAACTTTTTTGAGATATCTCTATTTTATCAAACAGATGGAGTATCCGCTCTCCACTATAATTGCTTCATTTTAAGAGAAATTACTACATATTCATCTCAATCTCACCCGAATATCTTTGTTTGTTATTAGAAAGTGTTTCATTGATTTTTTGATAGTTGCTATCAATATTAAAGGAAATTCTTATTACATTTATGTCTCCTTTGTAACTCGCTTTATAGTTGGAAGACAATTCAACAGGCTTTAGTACAAGTTCCTTTTTTTCTTACTCAATATTAGAAAGATACTAAAAATAGCTATAATGCTTCTTCTTATTATTTGCATATAGGTGGTATTACACCTTCCTTATTTCATACTTTATTTTAGAAGGAAAATCCCCACATATCCATCAACACTAACACCAAAATATAACTTACACCATCTAATTTCTCATCATGGTGCTTCAAATATAATGTTATCCTCATTGTATATAACCTTCTAGACATCATTGATGTTTCTCCCCATGTCCTCCAAAAACCTCTAAAAATAGTGGAAAAACTTCTATTTCAGACTCCTCTCTCTAGATTTTTTAGAATCAACTCATTTTATTTGAAATTATCAAGTTACTATTTTCATTTTCTTTTTAATTTCAATGCCTACTCTCATACATTTCAAGAAGAATAGAGCATATTGACTAAAACAATACAAAACTATTTCGTGGATGCATCAAGCAACTTAAAGAAGACATTTAGCTCTCATAGAAGGTAGTAGAGGCATAACAACAACATAATCACAAATGAATTCATATTTCTTGAACATTTGATTGATTAAGATGAACTTGTGTTATAAACCCTTGGAAACCTTGATAATGATTATACATATATTAGCTGTACCATTTATGTTCATAAGAACTCAATCACCCTAACAAATTATATGAAAAGCTTTTCAATTTTGAAGCTCACTTCAAGTTTGATGTTAATAAGCAAGCCGCATTTGAAAACAAACCAACCCTCATAAAACCTCAAATTAAAAATAATTTATCCAAAATAATTCCTTAAATAAATTTCCTTGATTCTACCTTCGCAAATATTAATTATGCCTCCAATATGAACTTTTGTCACAATAATGTCCATATTTGACACCTTCTTAACACCCCATTGTTCCCCAATAATTATTAGCATTTAGCTCATATATTCAATTACTCAATAAATCACCATAAGCAAATATCATTGCCAACAATATCATAAATTTAGATGCCAACCATCAAGAACTTTGACATTTGTAACCTTTTAAACATGTGCATATAATCTTTGATGAATAACACCAATAAACTTACTCATTTTTATCGTTTGGAAAAATGATACCTCATTTTTAGTAAATTTATCTCTTATGCCGCCCTCCTTCAAAGCATTGTAACGACCTAACTTTCTCAACTAATCCAATTCTAGTTTTATCCAGTTATTCTCACCCATCTCAACAAGCTTGTTACATTACAAAACTGAGTACCTCATTTACTACACCTCATATACTATTCTAGTGCTCGACCAAATAAGCCCATCTTGTCAATCTACCCCTTAAATGATGCATCCTAGACCATGAGCCCCTTACAGAAACCATAATACAAGACTATAATCACTGTCATTACTATCCACATATCATTCATTCCCTTGATGCTAATCAACTTCTATCCTACCCACTTTTACGTGCACCTTTAAACACTCTTCCATATATATCCAGCCCCTTAATTCCTCAAGCTCAACTAGCATATGTCTATGTATTCTCGAGGCTCGCCAACTTTACTCGATCATCTATAACCTACTCTTCTTCACTTGGCATAACGTCACCAATTAGCACCACATATTCATTACCTCAATCCTTAGAAAATCTCTCCCCCTCGTAATTCCCACACATGAAAAATGACGCAAAAACCTATATATAAACTTATCATCAAACTTAACCTCAAAACATCACTTTTGAACCCTTCCGCATATGAACCAAATATAATATTCAATGTCTAACAATAACCAAAATGACAATTAGTTATGTATGATGAGTTCAATTTAGTAAATTTCTATTATTATTTAAAGTAATGTTTCCCCTCACTCATCGAAAAATATTTTCAATTGCATAAAGGTATTTTATACATATTATAAGCTTAATGGATCCATAAAATATTATAAAGCCAAAGTTGTGGATAACGGCTTTCATTAATGATTATACGCTGATTACTATAAAATAGTTAGTTTGGTTTTTACTAAATGTTATGGTGATGCACGTGTTAATCATCCAAGTATGTGTCAATTAAGTATTATCTGGATCATAAATTTGAGTTAATCGGTTCCATGAGGAACTTATTATTTTTCAAAGTAATTTATTGGATCGAGCATTGCTATGCTGTCTTCCAAGCGCTAGGGCGCTACTCGCTTGGCGCTGAGGCACTAATGTTGATTTGCACTATGGCGCTAAATAAAGAAAAAAAAAATCAAAAGCAGTGTTCTCAAACTATCATTCGTCGCCTCATCTCAATTGTTGAATATCACTGTCATTCATTGCCACAAATTTTTCTAGCCAACAATTGTTATAGTCACATGCACGCTCCAATATATGTCTTTCAGTCATCATCTCCAGTCATCTCCCATTGGCCACACCTCTTTTGCAATTGATTGTTATTGTTACCACTTGCGGATATATGTTACATTAAATTATTTTTTCTTCAACTGAATATATTTTACAGTGAATCCAATAAGTCCAAAATATTTTAAATAATAACTTAATATTTTTACACTATTATTTTTATACTCTATTTATTTTTCCAACAAATCAAAGAGTCCCTTAATTAACCCATGAAATGATATATGTACATGGGATGTGTGATTTCCAAAGCTAGATTCTCTAAAGAAATAATGCGCTCCATTCCTTTATAAATTGATCTTTGAAAAGCGAGCCGAGATTTGTGCCGATGAAAGTTTGAATGTAGTCTTTTTACTGGGTTTTGTAGCCTTCTAAGCTAACTGTCATGATGTCACCTCAAATTTTGAATGGTCTAGAGGTCTTAACGGTTGGTGCCGCCTTCATTATGCCATCAACCCCTTGTAAATATCATTATTGTTAAAAGAAAGAAAATGATTAAAAAAATCACAGAAACATTATATTCATGATGCATCATTTTTATCATACTGCTTGGATTCTAATTGCCGATAAATGACATCTTTTGAACATGAAAAGATGATGATTGTGTGTGCGTGCGTGCGTGCGTGTGACTTAATTCTTTTGTATTTACGTATCTAAACTTCATTACTTTTTACATATAAAACAAATGAGAAGTTAGATATGTAAATACATAAGAATTTGGTGAAATTTAAATAAAATGTTATGATCAGAAATTAGGGCGAAGAAAACACAAGAATCATGAACAATATAGGGATTTGACGAAGTTCGGCAATTTGCCTTATGTCCTCCGGAGTAAGAGCGACGGCTTTATGATTTCTTGAAAAGTACATCCCTTTAGCGTTACAATACTATATATATATATATATATATATAATCCTAGAGTATAATATGTAATTACAAAGTTACTCGTGTACCGTACCGCGCAGGCGATACCCCACACCCCCAACCAACTCAACGAAACTCTCCCGATTGGGCAGATGTTGGAGCAATCCGCTGACTCGCTCGTTCCGCTCCAACATATGTCCCTTATCTAATATGCGAACCATACCTAATTTAAACATATAAAATAAGTTAAACACTAAACAATCTTTGTTAACTTTTATTGCTCACAAATGTAAATATAATTGAGTGCAAACATGCTCTTTATAGTACATTCACTCAGTGATTTACCCTCAAACTACTAAATATTATATATATATAAATCATGATTTGTGCGATCAAACATTCGATCGTAACAACATTAATTATTAAAATTTAAACATAAATATTATTATAATATATAATGACTTCACTTAGCCCTAAAAAGCCAACAATTAAAAGCTCTATTTTTTTCAAAATTCAATCCATTAGAGCACCTAACCATGTGCTTATGATCTTAATATCACGGCGATTCAGATACGAATCTTTATTTATTAATATTAATATTAAACCGTTGATTTTTTAGAGCAAACGTTAAAAATAGGTTCTACTAATTTTATATGGGGTGATAATATTTAATTAGAATTCAATTTTGCAAATATATCCTAAGTTGGAAATGCTTAAATATTTATATAAGGCTAATAACATATTTATCAAATTTGATTTGATCTAAACTTTATAATTGAGTTTTGTTTATATATTTAGTTTATTCAATTTGCCCCGTCAAAATTTGTTGTCTAACCATTAGGCGAGTAAACGAGCAGAACACGAGCTGCTCGTGTTCGATTCATTTATATTTTGAGCTCAAAAAAATGTGTTCGTGTTCGACTAATTTGCTTAGCGAGCCGAACACAAGCAGTTCACGAACAAAGAGTTATTTTGACAATCTTAATCACGTAGTCATCATATGTTAAGGATTGGGCCAAGATTTAAAACATCATTTGAATCTAATTTAATAATTTTAATTCTATTTTCTTCATTAGTACTTTTAATTGATTATAAATCTTTGCAACCTCGTAGTTAATTGAATTTTTAAAAAAGATTACTCATCAGATATATATATATATAATTGATTAGTAGTATTTTGAACAAAAACGAGCTGAACAAGAACGAACAAATATTTGTTAGTGTTGTTAGTGTTTGGCTCATTAACTTAGCGAACGAGCCGAAAACAAGTTTCTTAACAAGCCGGCTCGTTCGTGTTCGGCTCGTTAACTTAACAACGAGCCTACTAACCATCCATACACATAAGGAAGATTTACATATGTATCATTAATTTCATGTGATGTGAACATTTTGAGTGGTTAAATTAAAAAAATTTAAAATTTATGTGTTCTTTTACACATTGATATTTATGTAAAGGTCATTATATTCAAGCGAAACTCATTATCAAATAGGGTGTGAGTGAGATAAGCTAAATTAGGAAGCAGTTCGGGCTCATCTTTCCTCGTGAATTCAGCTTCATAAGCTAAGAAGTCCAGGTCAAGCCAGCCCTGGCTCAACCCTAACTCAAACTCAACTGGTTACATCGTAAGCTTACTCATTTTTTAAAAAATTAATATAAAATATACCCAAAAAATAATGAAATTCAAGATTTAATTCTTTTATTAAAAATATTTAAAAAAATAATACTTTATATTTTATATAAAATATTTTTTTTNTCATGAACCCCTTACAAAAACCAAAATACAAGACTATAATCACACTCTCATTACTATCCACATATCATTCATTCCCTAATGCTATACAACCTTTATCCCACCCACTTTTACGTGCACCCTTTAAACACTCTTCCATATATATCCAGCCCCTTAATTCCTCAAACTCAACTAGCATATGTATATGTATTCTCGAGACTCAACAACTTTACTCGATCATCTATAACCTACTCTTCTTCACTTGACATAACGTCACCACTTAGCACCACATATTCATTACCTCAATCCTTAGAAAATCTTTCCCCTCGTAATTTCCACACATGAAAAATCATGCAAAAACCTATATATAAACTTATCATCAAACTTACCCTCAAAACATCACTTTTGACCCCTTCCGCATATGAACCAAATATAATATTCAAGGTCTAACAATAACAAAAATGACAATAAGTTATGTATGATGAGTTCAATTTAGTAAATTTCTATTATTATTTAAAGTAATGTTTCCCCTCACTCATCGANCATCCTATGTCGGGTTATATTTAAGAGCTTTGAATGCAATTTACACAAAGACAGTTGACAAATGTCAACTTTTTCCCTGTATTTACACATTATATATTAAAGGGGAAATTGTTTAACAAGCTAGATATTAGTTTGTGACAATAATAATAATAATAATATTTTAAAACAATGAGTAAATCTAATAATTTTGTAATTTTTCTGTTCCTATGAAGGCATGGTGATTGATTGAAAAAACATAATGTTTTAAGCTGACTTGTGAAAATTCTTTTCCACAAGTACAATATACATTTAAAACTCTCTCTTTTTTTATTATATGTAATGCAATTATGCAATTTTTATTTAACTTTGTGGAGGCATGATGCCAAAATTTAAAAATGTCCCACTTAAGTCTACTACCTTTTGTAATGGTTTTGTTTTCAAAATTCTCCAATTTCAATAGATTAAAAAAAAATTATTGTTTTGTAGTATATAATATATAGTTTGATGGAGTAAAATCTAATTTAAATTTAAAGAGAGAAAAAATAGTAAAAGATTAATATACTAAATTACTGAGGGAATTTTATTCGGATTCATTTAATCAATGCCATGTTTTGTAGTTTTCATTATAAATTTTACCATTATTTTAACATGGAGAATAACAATCCTAATACCCCTTAAACAATATCAAGTTGAGCCCCCTCATTTATATAGGTCAACCCCAAATTATGTTTGTTTAAGTTATTTATTTTGTTAAATAAAAATTAAGCTCAGCAACAAAACTTTGTTGAGATATCTCTATTTTATCAAACAGACGGAGTATCCCCTCTCCACTATAATTTGCTTCATATTAAGAGAAGTTACAACATATTCATCTCAATTTCACCCGAATATATTTGTTTATTATTAGAAAGTGCTTCATTGATTCTTTGATAGTTGTTATCAGTATTAAAGGAAATTTTTATTACATTTATGTCTCCTTTGTAACTCGCTTTGTAGTTGGAAGACAATTCAATAGGCTTTAGTACAAGTTCCTTTTTTTCTTACTCAATATTAGAAAGATACTAAAAATAGTTATAATGCTTCTTCTTATTATTTGCATATAGGTGGTATTACACCTTCCTTTTTTCATACTTTATTTAGAAGGAAAATCCCCACATATCCATCAACACTAACACCAAAATATAACTTACACCATCTAATTTCTCATAATGGTGCTTCAAATATAATGTTATCCTCATTGTATATAACCTTCTATACTTCATTGATGTTTCTCCCCATGTCCTCCAAAAACCTTTAAAATTAGTGGAAAAACTTCTATTTCAGACTCCTCTCTCTAGATTCTTTAGAATCAACTCATTTTATTTGAAATTATCAAGTTACTATTTTCATTTTTTTTATTTCAATGCCTACTCTCATACATTTCAAGAAGAATAGAACATATTGACTAAAACAATACAAAACTATTTCGCGGATGCATCAAGCAAGTTAAAGAAGACATTTAGCTCTCATAGAAGGTAGTAGAGGCATAACAACAACATAATCACAAATGAATTCATATTTCTTGAACATTTGATTGATGAAGATGGTCTTGTGTTATAAACCCTTGAAAACCTTGATAATGATTGCACAAATATTAGCTCTACCATTTATGTTCATAAGAACTCAATCACCCTAACAAATTATATGAAAAGCTTTTCAATTTTGAAGCTCACTTCAAGTTTGTTGTTAATAAACAAGCTGCATTTGTGTACAAACCAACCCTCATAAACCCTCAAATTAAAAAAAATTTATCCAAAATAATTCCTTAAATAAATTCCTTGATAATACCTTCGTAAACATTAATTATGCCTCCAATATGAACTTTTGTCACAATAATGTCCATATTTGACACCTTCTTAACACCCCATTGTTCCACAATAATTATTAGCATTTAGCTCATTTATTCAATTACTTAATAAATCACCATAAGCAAATATAATTACCAACAATATCATAAATTTAGATGTCAACCATCAAGAACATTGACATTTGTAACCTTTTAAACATGTGTATATAATCTTTGATGAATAACAACAATAAACTTACTCATTCTTATTAAAATATAGCATCACCTCTTTTGGAAAAGAATTCCTCATTTTTAGTAAATTTATCTCTTATGCCATGCCATTACGCCCTCTTTCAAAGTATTGCAACAACTTATCTTTCTCAAATAATCCAATTCCAGTTTCATCCAATTATTCTTACCCATCTCAACAAGCTTGTTACATTACAAAACTAAGCACCTCATTTACCACAACTCATTTACTATTCTAGTGCATCGACCAAACAAGCCAATCTTGTCAATCTACCCCTTAATTGATGCATCCTAGATCATGAACCCCTTACAAAAACCAAAATACAAGACTATAATCACACTCTCATTACTATCCACATATCATTCATTCCCTAATGCTATACAACCTTTATCCCACCCACTTTTACGTGCACCCTTTAAACACTCTTCCATATATATCCAGCCCCTTAATTCCTCAAACTCAACTAGCATATGTATATGTATTCTCGAGACTCAACAACTTTACTCGATCATCAATAACCTACTCTTCTTCACTTGACATAACGTCACCACTTAGCACCACATATTCATTACCTCAATCCTTAGAAAATCTTTCCCCTCGTAATTTCCACACATGAAAAATCATGCAAAAACCTATATATAAACTTATCATCAAACTTACCCTCAAAACATCACTTTTGACCCCTTCCGCATATGAACCAAATATAATATTCAAGGTCTAACAATAACAAAAATGACAATAAGTTATGTATGATGAGTTCAATTTAGTAAATTTCTATTATTATTTAAAGTAATGTTTCCCCTCACTCATCGAAAAATATTTTCAATTGCATAAAGGTATTTTATACATATTATAAGCTTAATGGATCCATAAAATATTATAAAGCCAAAGTTGTGGATAATGGCTTTCATTAATGATTATACGCTGATTACTATAAAATATTTAGTTTGGTTTTTACTAAATGTTATGGTGATGCACGTGTTAATCATGCAATGATGTGTCAATTAAGTATTATCATGATCATAAATTTGAGTTAATCGGTCTCATGAGGAACTTATTATTTTTCAAAATAATTTATTGGATCGGGCATTGCTATGCAGCCTTCCAAGCGCTAGGGCGCTACTTGCTTGGCGCTGAGGCACTATTGTTGATCCGTACTATGGCGCTAAATAAAGAAAAAAAAAATCAGGAGCAGTGCTCTCAAACTATCATTCGTCGCCTCATCTCAATTGTTGAATATCACTATCATTCATTGCCACCAATTTTTCTAGCCAACAATTGTTATAGTCACATGCACCCTCCAATAAAGGTCTTTCATTTATCATCTCCAGTCATCTCCCGTTGGCCACCCCTCTTTTGCAATTGATTGATGTTGTACCACTTGGGGACATATGTTACATTAAATTACTTTTTCTTCAAGTGAATATATTTTACAGTGAATCCAATAACTCCAAAATATTTTAAATGAAAACTTAGTATTTTTACACTATTATTATTATACTCTATTTATTTTTCAACAAATCAAAGAGTCCCTTAATCAACCCATGAAATGATACATGTACATGGGATGTGTGATTTCCAAAGCTAGATTCTCTAAAGACATAATGCGCTCCATTCCTTTATAAAAACATTGATCTTTGAAAAGCGAGCCGAGATGTGTGCCAATGAGTTTGAATGTCTAGTCTTTTTATGTAGCTTTCTAAGCTAACTGTCATGATGTCACCTCAAATTTTGAATGGTCTTTCAAGTAACGACATTTTTTAGAGGTCTTAACGGTTGGTGCCGCCTTCATTATGCCATCAACCCCTTGTAAATAACATTATTGTTAAAAGAAAGAAAATGAAAAAAAAATCACAGAAATATTATCGAATGTCTTATATTCATGGTGCATCTTTTTTATCATATTGCTTGGATTCTAATTGCCGATAAATGACATCTTTTGAACATGAAAAGATGATGGTTGTGTGTGTGTGTGTTTGTGTGTGACTTAATTCTTTTGTATTTACGTGTCTAAACTTCAGTACTTTTTACATATAGGACAAATGAGAAGTTAGACATGTCAATACATAAGAATTTGGTGAAATTTAAATAAAATGTTATGATGAGAAATTAGAGCGAAGAAAACACAAGAATCATGGACAATGTAGGGATTTAACGAAGATCGGCAATTTGTCTTATGTCCTCCGGAGTAAGACCGGTGGCTTTTTGATTTCTTGAAAATGAGTACATCCTTTTAGCGTTACAACACACAATATATATATAAACACACACACACACACACACACACACACACACACACACACACACACACACACACACACACCCTAGAGTATAATATATAATTACAAAGTTACCCATGTACCGTACCGCGCAGGCGATACCCCGCACCCCCAACCCATTTAACAAAACTCACCTGACTAGGCAGATGCTGGAGTAGTCCGCTGACTCGCTCCGTTCCGCTCCAACATCTGTTCCTTATCTGATATGCGAGTCATCCCTAATTTAATCATATAAAATAAGTTAAAAAATAAAATCGAACCATTTAAACTATCAAGCTTTGTTAATTTGTATTGCTCACAAATGTAAATATAATTGAATGCAAACATGCTTTTTATGGTACATTCACTCGGTGATTTACCCTCAGACTACTAAATATTTTTTATATATAAATCATGATTTGTGCCATCAAACATTCGATCGTAACAACATTAATTATTAAAATTTAGACACAAATATTATTATAATATATAATGACTTCACTTAGCCCTAAAAAGCCTACAATTAAAAGCTCTAATTTTTTCAAAATTCAATCCATTAGAGCACCTAACCATGTGCTTATGATCTTAATATCACGGCGATTCAGATACGAATCTTTATTTATTAATATTAATATTAAACCGTTGATTTTTTAGAGCAAACGTTAAAAATAGGTTCTACTAATTTTATATGGGGTGATAATATTTAAATAAAATTCAATTTTGAAAATATAGGAAATGCTTAAATATTTATATAAGGCTAATAACATATTTATCAAATTTGATTTGATCTAAACTTTATAGCTGAGTTTTGTTTATATATTTAGTTTATTCAATTCGCCCCGTCAAAATTTGTTGTCTAACCATTAGGGGTGTAAACGAGCCGAACACGAGCGAGCCCAGGCTCAGCTTGTGTTCGGCTTATTTATATTTCGAGCTCAAGAAAATGTGTTCGTATTCGACTAGTTTGCTTAGTGAGCCGAACACAAGCCGTTCACGAACAAAGAGTCATTTTGACAAGCCTAATCAGGTAGCCATCAGATGTTAAAGACTGAGGCAAGATTTAAAACATCATTTGAATCTAATTTAACAATTTTTATTCTATTTTCTTCATTAATATTTTTNATTTAATTATAATTCAATTTTGCAAATATATCGCAAGTTGGAAATGCTTAAATATTTATATAAGGCTAATAACATATTTACCAAATTTGATTTGATCTAAACTTTATAATTGAGCTTTGTTTATATATTTAGTTTATTCAATTCGCCCCGTCAAAATTTTTTGTCTAACCATTAGGGGTGTAAACGAGCCGAACACGAGTGAGCCCAGGCTCAGCTTGTGTTCGGCTTATTTATATTTCGAGCTCAAGAAAATGTGTTCGTGTTCAACTAGTTTGCTTGGCGAGCCGAGCACAAGCCGTTCACGAACAAAGAGTCATTTTGACAAGCCTAATCAGGTAGTCATCAGATGTTAAGGACTTAGGCAAGATATAAAACATCATTTGAATCTAATTTAATAATTTTTATTCTATTTTCTTCATTAATACTTTTAATTGATTATAANAAACACGAACGAACAAATATTCTTCGTGTTCGGCTCATTAACTTAGCGAACGATCCGAAAACAAATTTCTTAACGAGTCGGTTCAGTTCGTGTTCGGCTCGTTAACTTAACAACAAGCCTACAAACCATCCATACAAATAAGGAAGATTTACATATGTATCATTAATTGCATGCGACGTCAAAATTTTGAGTGGTTAAATTAAAAAAATTAAAATTTATGTGTTCTTTTTACACATTGATATTTATGTAAATGTCATTATATTCAAGCGAAACTCATTATCAATGAAGGTGTGAGTGAGATAACCTAAATTATGAGCCAGTTCGGGCTCATCTTTCCTTGTGAATTCAGTTTCATAAGCTAAGAAGTCCAGCTCAAGCCAGCCCTGACTCAACCCTAACTCAACTGGTTACATTGTAAGCCGACTCATTTAAAAAAAAAAATTAATATGAAATATACCCAAAATATAATGAAATTCAAGATTTAATTCTTTTTATTAAAAATATTAAAAAAATAATACTTTATATTTTATATCAAATAACTTTTTAGATTTTATCTTCTAATTATTCATTTTATATATCATATTATTATAATATTGGTTTGAATTAATAAAATCGAGCCCTAGCCAGCTCGAGCTTGTCGAATAAAGCTTGAGCTTAAACTTGAACTTGATTAATTAATCAAGCTCAAGCTCATAAAGAAATATTACACGTGAATAATATACATGCATTTTTGTGGTATTTAAATGACAGGTACATACAACCACGATACCTTCATAATACCACCAAATCTATACATACATTGTACTCACGTAATATTTCTTTCACATCAAGGGCATCAAGGACGGCTCGAGGCTCTTTCACTATCACCCTCTATAAGAAAAACACATGCCATGTTTTATTTTTTTTATTTTTTATTTTTTTTAACTAAGATCATTGTAATAAATTTATCGTTTGAGTAAAATTTAATCTTAAAATAATGTCATAAAATTATAACTAATAGTGATTAGTAAATTCGCTAAAACTAGATTTTGTTTAATTATATATATATATATATATATATATATATATATATATATATATAT
>JXCR01141216.1:128364-149826 GCA_002079205.1 Phalaenopsis hybrid cultivar
TATTATATGGAGCAAGTATGATGTTTCGTACCTATCATGGAAAGAGATCTTGATAGCAATTCAAGATATATGATTCTGAGAGTTTAGGGTATGCCTTAGACATTAATCTTAATTTATATAATTTTTTTTTTCCATTTAACATATTTAAATTCATTTTATAGATTTAGATCTTCTGGCGCCATGTGCACGATTCACACATAAGGAGGAGCATTGAGCATAAGGAGGGACCCTCCTCGCAACTTATTTGATGAGATATGAAATAAGAGTCAGCACCTTTTGTGGCTTGGAAAGGATGGTTACGACACATTGCTCAAACCCCGGTGTGACACCTTCATATACAGAGTACCAGAGGAGGATGGTAAGAATTAATTTGTTCATTAAATCTTATTCTCAACTATATATTTAATAACTATTTTTTTATCTCAACTCACTATGGAGTTAGGACAAGAGCCCACTGCTACTAAGCTACATGTGCATACCTGATATGTCTTTCAATATGCTTAATTTCCTCTATCTTTACACTTATTTTTGAATGAAACTACACTTTAAAGAAATGTATTATTATATTTTTCTTGCAGGTATAACATGTACAACATATGGAGCGAAGCAGAGTTGAAAAAGAGCAAAAAGGTGCAGAATGGAGGATATTGGAACCAGCAAGCTTAGTGCATGGGCACCAGACTTCGGGAGCTAAAACACTCCATCCAAGCGCCTTGGCGCCAGCTTATTGCCACCTAGGCACCAGAGCAATCACAACAACCTGAGAGGTTAGCGCCTAAGCGCCAACTTCTTGGTGCCAAGGGGCTGTTGTTTTTTTGTAGTTGATCCACCATGACTTGGGGAGTTATGTGATTGTTTTAAGTAGTTTAAAGTGAGTTTTTCATGGGAGTCGAAGCATTCAAAAGGACGAGGAGAAGTGGAGAGAAGCCAAGGAGTCCTAGAGAGATCTAGGATTTGTATTTTTCCAGTTTTCTTGAGATATTAGTGAGGGCTTTAGAGAGAAATTTATAAGGAAAGCATTGTAACATTGCGGGGAGGATTCACAGTCATTTTTGGAAGATCTTTTAAACTTTTTTTCAGAGGAAAAAAAGCTAAGTATCGTGTTTTTAGTTGTCTTAGACTTATTGTAAATGCATATTTGGTGCATTTGTTCTGTGATATGATGATGATTTCCATTGTAATCTTCATGCTTTGTGAGTAGATTTCTTTTACTTTTCTCTTGTGATGAATAAGTAGGAATTGTAGGATATGTTGAATGCTTTAGGATGGGATTTTAATACTAATGTGATGATTTTTTTTTCTCTATACTTCATTTATTTTTTTTACTGGCCATATAAATTGTTAAAATTTGTTGCGAATCCATAAAGACTCGGAAGAGCTATCACATAAACAACTATGGAGATCACATTGAACTAGTGGGTGAAGGAAAAGTAGTCCATAGGGCAATGCAAATAGATAAGGAGATAGTTTTTTATGGGTATAACTTAGGGGGTTCTAGGGTGACAAACATAAATACTTTCCAAGTTAAACTAAACTTCTTTGCACACTCAAAAGAGGGTAAACAATATATATGCTCCTATTTGTCACCGGTCATATTAACAATTCTTGGTACTCAATCCTACAATCCACCTAGGCAATCACAAGAGAAATGTATATTTTATATCTAAAAATTCGCTAAACCAATTGATATAGTTAGGTTTAACTTTAGATTTAGTGTTGTAGTTTAGGGGTAATTATTTGAAAAATCATTTTAATTTGCATTCCAAACTAAAACCTTATTATAATAGACTATAACTTCACCTTAAGGACTCGTTACCTACTTCCTTATGGGATCGGCAATCCGAACTCATTAGAACACTATATTATTGAAATGTTACGTATACTTTCGTGAGAAACTCCAGAGAGTAATAATACCTAATTTTAAGAACTCAATTAATTTGCAAAGGGAGCGGATCAAGTTTCTAGTGACATTACCAGGACTTATACTATTGTGATAATTGTTGGGGCCGATCAATACCCATAAGTAACAGTCGGACTATATTTGGGTTGACAAAAAATCGCAAGTAACATATGTCAGTGCCAAGTGTAATTGTTATACAATTCAAATTATTCGTGAATTTAATTTTGCCTCTAACTTTCCTTAAAGGAAAACTTCTAGCAACAAAAAAAGACATAAACTTAGTGCATAGGAAGACTTAAAAACTTAGGTCATGATCAATCCGACTATGAGCTAAGAAGAGAGTTGCTGGGGTCAAGAAGCAAGGGAGGGTTTATGGATTGGATTTGCAGATACAAGCGTACGAAGCTCATATAATGTCTAGTACGTTCAATCTTTCTACTTCTACTGCTCTAGAGAATGATGTTCGTAAGTAAGTTAACATATTCATTATTGATATATAGACTCGAATTGTTGCTAAGCTCATTGAGATGAAGTTTGAAATAAAGGCAAATGTAAAAATGAAATTAGATATCTTGTGGTGCCTGGTATATTGGAGAGGAAAACAGCCAGTAGAATAGGAGAATGGTGAGAAGAACAATAAGGAGTAGGACTATTATTTTTTTTTTATGAGACATCCGTACATTTTCTTCTTATGTACAGATTGTTTAATTCTCCGCTTCAATGCATTGTGATTTTTTATGTATTTAATTTGTGTTCGTTCATGTGGTTTTAGTTTAATAATTACCTGGATTGAGAAATTAGATTCTGTGATATATATAGTTAAATTTGTATCAATGTTATGGTTGTAGTTGTGGAAATTGTAATAAAAGAAAGAAAATGCTTTCTTTCTTTCTTTTTTTAATCCGTACAACTTTCGACGGCCAACTCATGATAGTTAATCTTTTGGCAAGAACCTATGGCATGTACCCATTGGTTATCTAACTAGCAGTTAACAGACTGCTAACCTATGGGTATGCTTTCAACATAAACTCATGGGTCGTTCTATCGTTACTTGGACGATAAAAATCTGTTAGAATTGTCACCGTTCCTTAGATTACCGACAAGCAAAAAAAAAAAAACAAAACCCTTCGGACCATCGGTAAACTTTGATTTACTGNATTCAAGATATTATATGGAGCAAGTACAATGTTCCGTACCTATCATGGAAAGAGATCTTGATAGCAATCCAAGATATATGATTATGAGAGTTTAGGCTATACCCTAGACATTAATCTTAATTTATATAATTATTTTTCCATTTAACATATTTAAATTCATTTTATAGATGCAGATCCTCTGGCGCCATGTGCACGATTCACACATAAGGAGGGACCGTCCTCGTAACTTATTCGATGAGATATGAAATAAGAGTCAACACCTTTTGTGGCTTGGAAAGGATGGTTATGACACATTGCTCAAAACTCGGTGCGGCACCTTCATATACAAAGTACCATAGGAGGATGGTAAAAATTAATTTGTTCATTAAATCTTATTCTAAACTATAAATTTAATAAATATTTTCTTATCTCAACTGACTATGGAGTTAGGACAAGAGCCCATTATTATTGAGCTACATGTGCATAATTGATATGTCTTTCAATATGCTTAATTTTCTCTATCTTTACACTTATTTTTGAATGAAATTGCACTTTAAAGAAAAATATTATTATATTTTTTCTTGCAGGTATAACATGTACAACATATGGAGTGAAGCGGAGTTGAAAAAGAGCAAAAAGGTGTTGAATGGAGGATATTGGAACCAGCAAGCTTAGTGCATGGGCACCAGACTTCGGGAGCTAAAGTGCTCCATACAAGCGGATTGGCGCCAGCTTATTGGCACCTAGGCACCAGAGCAATCACAACAACCTGAGAGGCAACTTCTTAGTGCCAAGGGGCTGCCGTTTTTTTGTAGTTGCTCCACCATGACTTGGGGAGTTATGTGATTGTTTTAAGTAGTTTGAAGTGAGTTTTTCATGGGATTCGAAGCATTCTAAAGGAGGAGGAGAAGTGGAGAGAAGCCAAGGATTCCTAGAGAGATCTAGGATTTGTATTTTTTTCCACTTTTCTTGAGAGATTAGTGAAGACTTTAGAGAGAAATCTATAAGGGAAGCATTGTAGCATTGCAGGGAGGATTCACATTCATTTTTGGAAGATCTTTTCAAATTTTTTCAGAGGGAAAAAAACTAAGTATCGTGTTTTTATTTGTCTTAGACTTATTGTAAATGCATATTTGGTGCATTTTTTTTGTGATATGATGATGATTTCCATTGTAATTTTCATGCTTTGTGAGTAGATTTCATTTCCTTTTTTGTTATGATGAATAAGTAGGAATTGTAGGATATGCTGAATGCTTTAGGATTGGATTTTAATACTAATGTGATGATCTTTTTTTCTATACTTCATTTACTTTTGCTATTGGCCATATAAATTGTTAAATTTTGTTGTGAACCCATAAAGACTTGGAAGAGAAACAACTATGGAGATCACATTGAACTAGTGGGTGAAGGAAAAGTAGTCCATAGAGCAATGCAAATAGATAAGGAGATAGTTTTTGATGGGTATAACTTAGGGGGTTCTAGGATGACAGACATAAACACTTACCAAGTTAAACTAAACTTCTTTGCACACTCAAAAGAGGGTAAACAAAATATATGCTCCTATTTGTCACCGATCATATTAACAATTCTTGGTACTCAATCCTACAATCCACCTAAGCAATCACAAGAGAAATGCATCTTTTATATCTTAAAATTCACTAAACAAATTGATATAGTTAGGTTTAAATTTTGATTTAGCGTTGCGGCTTAGGGGTAATTATTAGAAAAATCATTTTAATTTGCATTCCAAGCTAAGACCTTATTGTAATAGATTATAACTTCACCTTAAGGACTCGTTACCTACTTCCTTATGAGATCGGCAATCCAGACTCAGTAGAACACTATATTATTGAAATGTTACATATACTTGCGTGAGAAACTCCAGAGAGTAATAACACCTAATTTTAAGAACTTAAATAATTTTTAAAGGGAGCGGATCAAGTTTTTGGTGTCATTACCAGGACTTATACTATTATGATAATTGTTGGGGCGGATCAATACCCATAAGTAACAGTCAGACTATATTTGGGTTACCCAAAAATCACATGTAACACATGTCAGTGCCAAGTGTAATTGTTATAAATTCAAATTATTCGTGAATTTAATTTTTCCCCTAGCTTTCCATAAAGGAAAACTTCTAGCAACAGAAAAAGACAAAGACTTAGTGCATAGGAAGACTTAAGAAGTCAGGTCATGATCACTCCGACTATGAGCTAAGAAGAGGGGTTGCTGGGGGCAAGAAGCAAGGGAGGGTTTATGGATTGGATTTGCAGATACAAGCCTACGAAGCTCATATAACTTCTAGTACGTTCAATCTTTCTACTTCTACTGCTCTAGAGAATGATGTTCGTAAGTAAGTTAACATATTCATTATTGATATATAGACTCGAATTGTTGCTAAGCTCACTGAGATTAAGTTTGAAATAAAGGCAAAAGTAAAAATGAAATTAGATATATTGTGGTGCCTGGTATATTGGAGAGGAAAACAGCCAGTAGATTTTTATTGATCTATGTTTTGATTGTAGTTGTGGAAATTGTAATAAAAGAAACAAAATGCTTTCTTTCTTTCTTTTTTATCCGTACAACTTTCGACGGCCAACTCACGGTTAAACGACACGCTATAAATATCCAAAAAAATAGATAGTCAGTCCTGTCAGCTACTTAAACTGATAGTTAATCTTTTGGCAAGAACCTATGGCATGTACCCATTGGTTATCTAACTAACGGTTAACAGACCGCTAACCTCTGGGTATGCTTTCAACATAAACCCATGGGTCGTTCTATCGTTACTTGGACGACAAAAAACTATTAGAATTGTCACCGTTCCTTAGATTACCGACAAGCAGAAAAAAAAACGAAACCCTTCGGACCACACTAAACTTTGATTTATTGATATATATATATATATAGCAGTTAATTAAATAGACGGTTATGCAGCAGAGACCTAGCAAGCGTAAATTGAACAGGTGCACGGATCTTGGATGTGGCCGAGTCAAGGAAGGAGAGGTAGCTTTCACCACTAGGCTACGGCAGGCCATTTACTCTATTGTCTACGCCGAGTACAGGCAACTCCCAGTCACTTCATCTACACGGCCATACAGCATCAATGCACATGCATGGCAAGAATAATATATATATAATTTCATTATTATTATTATTATTATTATTATTATTATTATTATTATTATTATTGAAATATTATTAAAGGTTCTCAATACTCTGAATAGACTGATAGCTTAGAAAATTCTATATACTGTTGCTGTCATAATCTTTATTTTAATTTAATTGAGAATAATTATAACTTCACTTTCTATAATCTATTATAAAAGTACAACCACTTATGATAAGAGGGCCCCTCTTTTGATTTCATTGATCTAAATTGCAGGGATAAAAATTATTACGTATATGTAGAGTTCAGATACATTCAGATTTCATGTAAAATATTATTTTATATTATTACACAATATATATAACATTATTTGATAATATTGTACATAAAATTCGGATACATATTATCTCGTAATATTAGCATACTAATTGTAAAACATATTCATCTTTTCATACTTGTAATTTACTGTTAGTAATGATAAAAATTAAATTTGTTTGGGGCAGCTGCGGCTTATTGAATAATTTACTGATAAACTAATTAAAAATAATCTGCTGATAAGCTATGTGCAGTGGTTATTATAAATTTTAATTTTTCTGGAAAAGTCAAACCACAGCAAAAAAACTGCTACTGCACCTAGATGAGTGTGGTGTAAAAATGTTGTTTTCATTATTTTGAAAATGCATAAGCTGTCAAAATGCAGTTTACCCAAACAGACTTTGTGGGGTTTCAAAACGCCACCGCACTAAATAACTGTTTCTAACGGGCCCTAAATTTAAGAGGACAAAGCATTCAAATTTTATATAGTCATAAGAAAATTATGATTAAAGCTTTCATATGTCCATTGGAATGCTCCTACTATTATTATTATTATTATTATTATTATTATTATTATTATTATTATTATTATTATATACCATTGGAATGTTCTATGGAAAAAAAGAATGAGAAAAAAAAAATCTAAAATTGGTTCTATCTGCTAGTAGTGAAGACACTGATCAAGATTTTATCAGCTCATAGCCAGTGGGCCTTCATTTTGGGCCATTTTGTCAAGCATGGAAGATGGGCTAGGTTGTCCAGTTTCTTCATGGCCCTGTGAAGTTTGAGAGCGACATGCTTAATTTCTTAGGACTAAATGAAATAAGAAAAAATGTTAAGACTTAAGAAAAACAATGCCATCGGTTATTAGATGGAGCTTATAAGTTGAAGTTGTTTTAATAGTCATATGCTTATGATTGATATTGTATATTTTAATAGGTTGCCTAAGTGAAGTTAGTGTCTAATAGGTTTTTAATGATTCTTATGATATCTCTTAAGCTTGATACAACCTTCTTACTACAAAGTATTAGGCATGCACAATGAAATTAAAATTCTCTTTGATTGAATCCTTCTTCATCCTCTAACTCGATCTCTGAGTTATTGTTTCTAAAATTAATAATTTTTTTTAAAAAAAAATTAGGGATTGTTAAGCAGTTCATCTCTTTACAAGTAAAGACAACAATATTTGAAGGCACCAAACAACAATATATGAAGTTCAATAGGTTAATGAAGATGGTTTGGTCATTCTCTCTCAAACATGAAGGAATTACAGCATGAAGGAGGTGATGAGGTAGCATATGATAATTTTGGAGGTTACAAAGGATAACTATATCAGTCCTCTATAAGTTGCAGGGCACATGGCTTAAAAATGTTGAACAAAACTATATCTAATGTCATGGATGTGATTGGGGGAAATCATAATGATTTTTCTTTTGAGGTGAAAATATCAAAACCTAATAGTAGTAAACTCGGTCATACAAAAAGGTCATGGAAGCCAATTAAAATGATAGGATCAGCGCTCCTTTAAAGATGATAATGGCATGACCAAAAGACATAAATGATGAAAGAAATTGTATGTCATTATCATTTTCATTAAAATATGAAAAGAAATATGTTTTCATCATTCTTACACAAATATGAAAAGAATTCATATTCATTGTTCACATTTCAAAATGATTATGTTAATTTAATATTTAACTATAATGGAGCAATTAAACATGAATTCATTAATGTGGAAGAAGGGAGGGAAGAAGTCTAGGTACAATGAAGGCAAAATGGGGTGAAATCATTGGATCTTTGAATTTATTTAGGAAATCAACAAATTTTTTAGCTATTTTTTCATGGGCAATTATTACTATTTTTCTACAAAAAAAAAAAATCTATCAACATCCTTGACAGAAAATATTCCCATGAAATTTTGTCGATAAATTGTTTCTCTTTGTGAGTGAGTGTTTTGTGGTGTTACCATCATCATTTCTGAAGGATCCAAACTTATACATGAAAAGGTATATTTCATTTTAAAAGTTAATATATGTGATATACATGGTGTGACATCAAAGAATCGATTGTTAAAAATGTAAATGTAAAAGTGTAGGTATTTGGCATGTAAATATACAAGAATTGAGTGATATGCGTGTAAATGTTCCTTCTTTATAATCATATTAGAAGTTAAGAACTAGTTGAGGTTTTTAGAGAAAATAATACCTTATAAAACCACACAAATTTCATATATGTATATATCTATTATTCAAATTTTGATATATATTTTTATAACAATCATGTCTAAAATCACATAAAATATCATTAATGTTACATTTTTTTTAAAATAAAAGACATATTTTCATTTTTTTTTTTTTAATGTAATTTTGACACCGAAGTGTCACATAAGTAAATATTAAAGTCTAGATTTAAAATATGTAAATGCATAAGGATTGATTTGTTTGTATAGTCTATCTTTTTTATTTATTTTCATAAGATAATATATGGATGTTATATATATATANAACAACAATATATTAAGTTCAATAGGTTAATGGAGATGGTTTGGCCAGTCTTCTCTTAAACATGAAGGAATTACAGTCTGGAGGAGGTGATGAGGTAGCATATGATAGTTTTGGAGGTTACAGATGATAACTATAGCAGTCCTATATAAGTTGAAGGTCACATGGCTNATAAAATCTCTGTGTTCTTCTGGATTTGTGTCGATTACTGTTTTTCTTCGCCCTTATTTTCTCAACAGTTAGTGAATGAATAAGGTGGTGCAAATAGATTTTGGAAGCCGTTTAAAATGACCAGAGCTATTTAGAATGATTGGACTGCCCTCACCATATAAGTGATTATGACATTTCTTAAGAGATGAACATCATTCAAGAAATTGAGTGCCAACATCTTTAACACTTAATTATGACAAGAATTAAGTTACCATTTTTATTATGTAGATATAAAATTGAATTAATTTCATTGATGTCATTCAAAAAGAAAGAAAATTATGTTATTTTTATTGTGAACTATAATAGGCCAATCAAAGATAAGTTTGTTATTGTGGGAGACGGAAGTGGTTTTGCAAGCAAAATCTTTAGAGATAGGGAGAGGAGAGAGTTGGGTTCAATTTGAGCAAAATGTAGAGAGATATCATTGGGTTGTTCAATTTATAAGAAAATTGACAAATTTTCTAGCATATTTTTCATGGGCGATATGTATACTTTTCTACTTAAAAATAGCATTATCAATAGAAAATATACACTGCAATGCTACTGATAAATTATTTTTATATTGCTAGTCTTTAGTGGTATTGGCTTATTTTTAAAGAGGCGAACATTTATCGTCAAATATGGCGGTATGACATTACCATTTATAATGATCCTACTAAAAATTTCCAAAATTAATGCCTCTTATATGACTCCTAGTCATAAATTATTTATGATATTAAGGTATTTCTTATTTGATGTGTAGTTTGATGATAATATCTCTCTTTATCATCAATATATTTTAGTGATGATAAGATTTATATATAAATTTTCATAAAATAATTTTAGGAGATATGATTGTTGAAATATTCAATAATTTAGTTGCTTAATTTCATGTCATTTGATGCTTCAAAATGGTTCCTTCTATAGGCTAATTGAATCCTTCATTAGTGGCACACCCCCTAAACCATCATAATCAAACCCTAGCTTGCCTTAGATGTGATGAGCCCATTAGACCAACCTGGAGGCAAGATCTTCTTAATTTTCAAACAAGTGGAGGAATGGATCAAGGTATGGTGTGTGTCAGAAGATTTGCGATTGTAGAGTAATAATTAATGTATTAGTACGAAGATTTATCACACACACAAATCATGAAAGGAAATCAGAGCAGACACTATGATTTTTTACATGGACAACTCTAACAAGGGAAAAAAACACGGGGCCTAGCCCAGTTTAAATAGTCCACTATGTGATTGTAGGTATAGAAGTACACGTTTCTCCTGATATAGGAAAATAGAATTACAAATTTAATAATCATAGTTGTAAAATAATAATTCAGTTGTAAAAAAAATAATTCAGTGATAATTACTACAATCGGGCTATAGTTATTGGGGATAATAGTGATATGGGGCCACAATGTACATAATTCATTTTTATGACGGTAGTGGTTTACTACAAATATTGTAAATGGTGGTTTTAATAGCATCAACTTGTCATAGAGACCATAGTTGAAAGTCATAGTAGTAGTTGACCATATAATCCACAGTTGATTACTTTAGGAGCGTTAGTTGGTTATAAAAGTCATAATAGAATGTTGTAATGACAATCGTTGGCCATATTAGAGTTTCTTCGCTATACCACATGGTTCACTAATGGGGGTGAATAACGGGGTGGTCAGCTATGACTGATGAGTGGTGGTCGACAGTGGTTGAGGACTACAAAGGGCAAAAGTTGTTGATGCATATTGCCCCCCCCCCCCCCCCCCCCCCCCCCCCNAAAGTACAACCACTTATGATAAGAGGGCTCCTCTTTTGATTTCATTAATCCAGATCAGTATATTGCAGGCATAAAAATTATTATGTATATGTAGAGTTCAGATACATTCAGATTTCATGTAAAATATTATTTTGGATTATTATACAATATATATAGCATTATATGACAATATTGTACATAAAGTTTGGATGCATATTATCTCGTAATATTAGCATACTAATTGCAAAATATATTTACCTGTTCAGACTTGTAATTTACTGTTAGTGCTGATAAAAACTAAATTTAAGAGGACAAAGCATTCAAATTTTATATAGTCATAAGAAAATTATGATTAAGAGTCTGTTTGAGACAGCTTATAAGTGTGGGTGGCGTTTTCAAAACGCCGTCGTGCCGTTTGGTTCGCGCATTTCGTCAGCTTATCTGAAACTGCGTTTGGATTTTTACACTAAACGCAAGTCACGGGTCGACCCCTGCAGCCGGCCCGCGAGGAGCTTTTCAGGATAAAGAGCTTATCCTGAAACACACAAACTTCTCCAAACGGACCATAAAGCTTTCGTATGTCTATTGGAATGCTCCTACTATTACTATTATTATTATTATTATTATTATTATTACTATTATTATTATTATTATTATTATTATTATATTATACAATCGGAATGTTCTATGGAAAAAAAGAATGAGAAAAAAAAAATCTAAAATTGGTTTTATCTGCTAATAGTGAAGATACACCGATNGCGTTTCAGGATAAACAGCTTATTTTGAAACGCATAAGCTGCCTCAAACGGACCCTAAAGCTTTCATATGTCCATTGGAATGCTCCTACTATTACTATTATTATTATTATTATTATTATTATTATTATTATTATATACAATTGGAATGTCCTATGGAAAAAAAGAATGAGAAAAAAAAAATCTAAAATTGGTTTTATCTGCTAATAGTGAAGATACACCGATCAAGATTTTATCAGCTCATAGCTAGTGGGCCTACATTTTGGGCCATTTTGTTCAGCGTGGAAGATGGGCTAGGTTGTCTAGTTTCTTCAGGGCCTTGTAAAGCTTATGAACGACATGCTTAATGTCTTAGGACTAAATGAAATAAGAGAAAATGGTTAGACTTAATAAAAATAATGCCATTGGTTATTAGATGGAGCTTATAAGTTGAAGTTGTTTTAATATTCATATGCTTATGATTAATATTGTATATTTTAATAGGTTGCCTAAGTGATGTTGGATATATCTTAAGCTTGATACAACCTTCTTACTACAAAGTATTAGGCATGCACAATGAAATGAAAATTCTCTTTGCTTGAATCCTTCTTCATCTTCTAACTCGATCTCTGAGTTATTGTTTCTAAAATTAATTATCTTAAAAAAAAATTAGGGATTGTTAAGAAGTTCATCTTCTTAAAAGTAAAGGCAACAATATTTGAAGGCATCAAACAACAATATNGGATGTATCTTAAGCTTGATACAACCTTCTTACTACAAAGTATTAGGCATGCACAATGAAATGAAAATTCTCTTTGCTTGAATCGTTCTTCATCTTCTAACTCGATCTCTGAGTTATTGTTTCTAAAATTAATTATTTAAAAAAAAGTTAGGGATTGTTAAGAAGTTCATCTTCTTAAAAGTAAAGGCAACAATATTTGAAGGCATCAAACAATAATCTATGAAGTTCAATAGGTTAATGAAGATGGTTTGGTCAGTCTTCTCTCAAACATGAAGGAATTACAGTCTGGAGGAGGTGATGAGATAGCATATGATAGTTTTGGAGGTTACAGATGATAACTATAGCAGTCCTATATAAGTTGAAGGTCACATGGCTTAAAAGTAGTGAACAAAACTATATCAAATGTCATGGATTTAATTGGGGGAAATCATAATGATTTTCCTTTTGAGGTGAAAATGTCAAAACCTAAAAGTAGTAAACTCGGTCGTACAAAAAGGTCATGGAAGCCAATTAAAATGATAGGATCAACGCTCCTTTAAAGATGATGATGGCATGACCAAAAGACAAAAATGATGAAAGAAATTGTATGTCATTATCATTTCCTTCAAATATGAAAAGAAATATGTTTTCATCATTCTTACACAAATATGAAAAGAATTCATATTCATTGTTCACATTNAGTCGTACAAAAAGGTCATGGAAGCCAATTAAAATGATAGGATTGACGCTCCTTTAAAGATGATGATGGCATGACCAAAAGACAAAAATGATGAAAGAAATTGTATTTAATCATTCTTACACAAATATGAAAAGAATTCATATTCATTGTTCACATTTCAAAATGATCATGTTAATTTAATATTTAACTATAATGGAGCAATTAAACATAAATTCATTAATGTGGAAGAAGGGAGGGAAGAAGTCTAGGTACAATGAAGGCAAAATGGGGTGAAATCATTGGATTTTTGAATTTATTTAGGAAATCAACAAATTTTTTAGCAATTTTTTTCATGGGTAATTATTACTATTTTTCTACGGAAAAAAAAAATCTATCAATATCCTTGACAGAAAATATTCACATGAAATTTCGTCGATAAATTGTTTCTTTTTGTGAGTGAGTGTTTTGTGGTGTTACCATCATCATTTCTGAAGGATCCAAACTTATACATGAAAATGTATATTTCATTTTAAAAGTTAATATACGTGATATACATGATGTGACGTCAAAGAATCGATTGTTAAAAATGTAAATGTAAAAGTGTAGGTATTTGGCATGTAAATATACAAGAATTGAGTGATATGTATGTAAATGTTCCTGCTTTATAATCATATTAGAAGTTAAGAACTAGTTGACGTTTTTCAAGAAAATAATACCTTATAAGACCACACAAATTTCATGTATGTATATATCTATTATTCAAATTTTTATATATTTTTTATAACAATCATGTCTAAAATCACATAAAATATCATTAATGTTACATTTTTTAAAAAAAATAAAAGACATATTTTCATATGTTTATTTTGATGTAATTTTGACACCGAAGTGTCACATAAATAAATATTAAAGCCTAGATTTAAAATATGTAAATGCATAAGCATTGATTTGTTTGTAAAGTCTATCTTTTTAATTTATTTTCATAAGATAATATATGGATGTTATATATATATAAATATATATATATATATATATATATATATATATATATATATATATATANTATTTTTCTATGGAAAAAAAAAAAATCTATCAACATCCTTGACAGAAAATATTCACATGAAATTTTGTCGATAAATTGTTTCTTTTTGTGAGTGAGCGTTTTGTGGTGTTGCCATCAACGTTTCTGAAGGATCCAAACTTATAAATGAAAAGGTATATTTCATTTTAAGAGTTAATATATGTGATATACATGATGTGACGTCAAAGAATCGATTGTTAAAAATGTAAATGTAAAAGTGTAGGTATTTGACATGTAAATATACAAGAATTGAGTGATATGTATGTAAATGTTCCTGCTTTATAATCATATTTGAAGTTAAGAACTAGCTGACTTTTTTCAAGAAAATAATACCTTATAAGACCAATCAAATTTCATGTATGTATATATCTATTATTCACTTTTTGATATATATATTTATAACAATCATGTCTAAAATCACATAAAATATCATTAATGTTACATTTTTTTTAAAATAAAAGACATATTTTCATATGTTTTTTTTGATGTAATTTTGACACCGAATTGTTACATAAATAAATATTAAAGTCTAGATTTAAAATATGTAAATGCATAAGAATTGATTTGTTTGTAAAGTCTATCTTTTTTATTTATTTTCATAAGATGTGCATCGAGTCCCTAGCTATTGATACGTTGGAGGCTATGATACGAGCCCCTAGCTACCCTCATGTGTCTAACCACTCGATCCCACGCCGAAAGACATATGCACTCTGGCTTGAACCCGTGACCCTAGGGGACTTTGCAAATGCCAACCAAAGAGTCACGACAAACGGCATATATATATATAACTTATTTGAGTGATGTAGATGAATCTTCTAATTAGTTGTGCTTTGAAACTTTCATTTTACTCTCTCTTTCTTACCGATTCTAGGAACATTAGCCATTTGTATAAATGATCTTTCGTAAGCTGGGCCGAATATGGGCTACTTTATTCAGTTTTTGTGGCCCATCTAGTAAAGTTTTAGCTAGCTTAGGTGATGTTAGTGTCTAATAAAGTCTTTAATGATTCCTGTGATAGATTGTAAGCCTTATATGTACTTTCCATTAGGGGGAATTAGCTGCACAGCTTGACATTAAAATCCCCTCCACCCAAGTCTTCTTCATTCTTCTCCTCAATCCCTGATTTTTGGTGTTTTCAAAGCTAATTAGGGATGGTCAAAATTTTCCTATTCCAAGAGAGAAGAAATGAAGTTGGTGAAACCTAGAAATGGATGATGAGATTATGGATATGTTTATTGAGAATATTAGAGGATTCTCAGAGTCATTCCTTCCCTTATAGGTAAAAGCAACGTAACCTAAAGCCATTGAACAACAATATAGGATGATCATAGAGGCATTAAGTATGTCTTGGTCAATCCTCCTTGTAGAGGCAAAGGAATTATGACATGAAGGATGCTAATAAGGTGGCATATGGAGATTATAGTGGTTAGTGTTATGGTATGACTCATATACCATATCGGGACAGACGCTGGATCGAAGCGGAGCGGAGCGGAGCGTAGNTGCTGCACAGCTTGAAATGAAAAACCCCTCCACCCAAGTCTTCTTCATCCTTCTCCTCAATCCCTGATTTTTGGTGTTTTCAAAGCTAATTAGGGATAGTCAAAATTGTCCTATTTCAAGAGAGAAGAAATGAAGTTGGTGAAACCTAGAAATGGGTGATGAGATTATTGATATGTTTATTGAGAAAATTAGAGGATTCTCAGAGTCATTCCTTCCCTTATAGGTAAAAGCAACATAACCTAAAGCCATTGAACAACAATATAGGATGATCATTGAGGCATTAAGTATGTCTTGGTCAATCCTCCTATTAGAGGCAAAGGAATTATGACTTGAAGGATGCTAATAAGGTGGCATATGGAGATTATAGCGGTTAGTGAATGAATAAGGTGGTGCAAATAGATTTTGGAAGCCGTTTAAAATGACTAGAGCTATTTAGAATGATTGGACTGCCCTCACCATATAAGTGATTATGATATTACTTAAGAGATGAACATCATTCAAGAAATTGAGTGCCAACATCTTTAACACTTAATTACGACAAGAATTAAGTTACCATTTTTATTATGTAGATATAAAATTGAAATAATTTCGTTGATGTCATTTTGAAAAAAAGAAAATTATGTTATTTTTATTGTGAACTATAATAGGCCAATCAAAGATAAGTTTGTTATTGTGGGAGACATAAGTGGTTTTGCAAGCAAAATCATTAGAGATAAGGAGAGGAGAAACTTGGGTTCAATTTGAGCAAAATGTAGAGAGATATCATTGGGTTGTTCAATTTATAAGAAAAATGACAAATTTTCTAGCTTATTTTTCATGTGCAATATGTATATTTTTCTACTTAAAAATAGTATTATCAATAGAAAATATAGACTGCAATGCTACTGATAAATTATTTTATATTGCTAGTCTTTAGTGGTATTGGCTTTTTTTTAAAGAGGCGAACATTTATCATCAAATATGGCGGTATGACATTACCATTTCTAACGATCCAACTAAAAATTTTCAAAATTAATGCCTCTTGTATGACTCCTAGTCATAAAATATTTTTGATATTAAGGTAATTCTTATTTGATGTATAGTTTGATGATAATATCTCTCTTTATCATCAATATATTTTAGTGATGATAAGATTTATATCTAAATTTTCATAAAATAATTTTAGGAGATATGATTGTTGAAATATTCAATAATTTAGTTGCTTAATTTCATGTCATTTGATGCTTCAAAATGGTACCTTCTACAGGCTAATTGAATACTTCATTAGTGGCTGCCCCCCTAAACCATCATAATCAAACCCTAGCTTGCCTTAGATGTGATGAGCCCATTAGACCAACCTGGGGGCGAGATCTTCTTAATTTTCAAACAAGTGGAGGAATGGATCAAGGTATGGTGTGTGTCGGAAGATTTGCGATTGTAGAGTAATAATTAATGTATTAGTATGAAGATCTATCACACACACAAATCATGAAAGAAAATCGGAGCAGACACCATGATTTTTTACATGGACAACTCTAAAAAGGGAAAAAAACACGGAGCCTAGCCCAGTTTAAATAGTCCACTATGTGATTGTAGGTACAGAGGTACACGTTTCTCCTGATATAGGAAAATAGAATTACAAATTTAATAATCATAGTTGTAAAATAACAATTCAGTTGTAAAAAAAATAATTCAGTGATAATTACTACAATCGGGCAATAGTTATTGGGGATAATAGTGATAGGGGGCTGCAAAGTACATAGTTCATTTTTATGACGGTAGTGGTTTACTATAAATATTGTAAATGGTGGTTTTAATAGCATCATCTTCCATAGAGACAATAGTTGAAAGTCGTAGTAGTAGTTGACCATATAATCCACAACTGATTGTTTTAGGAGCGTTAGTTGGCCATAAAAGTCATAGTAGAATGTTGTAATGACAACCGTTGGCCGTATTAGAGGTTCTTCGCTACACCACAGGGCTCACTAATGGGGGTGAATAACGGGGTGGTCGGCTATGACTGATGAGTGGTGGTCGACAGTGGTTGAGGGCTACAAAGGGCAGAAGTTGTTGATGCATATTTGAATTGAAAACAACTCACGATTCCTCTCCTTCTCCTTCAGGTCCAGGTCCCCCCTCCCTCCATCCTCCATCATGAAGGGAGTACGACATTATTTACAAAATTTGGTAGTGGCATCATCCATAAATAATGCATGAATCCAAACCACTTCATCCGATAGTACAGAGTGATTCCCTTGATCGTATTATTCTTTGTAGACATTTAAACCCCTTAATAATGTCAAAATTGAGTGATCTTAGGCTCATTAGATTCATCTTATAGATTCGTCTGATTTGATTATAAGCTTGTCAAATTCAAAATTCTTTTGACTCGCTAGTTAACCACCCAAAGCTAACAAAAATGATTTAACGATTTGAATTGGGTTTTGATTTGACTCAGATTAGATCAATTTTTATTTCATTCACTCGTCTCGTCGAGTCAGTCAGTTTTGACAATAATTTTACTGAAATCAAAATTCTGGATGATCTTTAATTCGAGTTTTAATTTTTTTTTGCTTAAATTATATTTATAGAATCATGTTAAATGTCTCGAGATTCATACCCAATGATAAAATTGATTGATATCATACCAAAACACAAAATTCTTTGATTCCTAATGGAAATGTTATATTATTTACTTTCCATTGTTCATTAAATGCCACGCGATCAACTCGACATCAGGGAACACCTTCAACTTCAAAAGCTGAAGACACTTACAATTTATCAAGTTTTTTATGTTATTAGTACTCTTTATGACAAATATGAAAGAGCTACGTTTTGTAATCCTCAACTCAAATTAATGAATCAATTTTTTATATGACCCCAGCAAATTTTCATCATTTCGCACGCTACATTAATCTCTAGATATATCTTAGCAAGGAATTCAAATTCAAATTAAAAATCATTAAGAATTTTGATTTGAGTAAACTAACTGTCAAATTGACCGGCTTAACTAGACAAACCCAATAGCGTCAAAGTTGATCAAATTCAAGTTAGATCGAGTCGTTAAACTGTGTTTAGAGGTTTTGGATGGTTAATTGGAGGGTCAGAGAATCCCAAATCTTACAAAATTATAGTCAGATAAAGTGTCTGGATGAGATATATTTAACAACCCAACTTCACTCAATTTTGCATCATTAAAGGACATGAATGTCCATAAAATGTCATACAATAACAAAGAGCGAGAGGGAGACATGGACGTAGTGGAGAATAAGTATACTTCGTTCAGGATTTAAAGTCATGTTATCATTTTTATAGTTGTCGGCTGTCGTCAACCGCCGTCGGCCACCCCCTTACCAGTGTCATTTGTCGTCCCTACAAAGTAAAGACGTACGTTGTGCGAAGTAACGATTTACTTTGTAACGAAACCCCAAACGAATTATGACATATGTTGTCGAGTAACGAAGAACCTTATGAAGCAATGCAGCGTTCCGAGTACTGTGCGGCGGCGTATCTCAAAGATGATGTACTGAAGTTCCGACAATCACTCCCTATAACAATAGCTTATGATTATTGTACAGCGTTCCGAGTACTGAAGTTCCGACAATCAGACAAGGGTCTATTCTTATACTCACAAGCTTATAGTGGATCATTTAGATTAGATCAAGCCCCTTGATTTTTCTTTATTGTAGAATTTTCCACGTTATTTTTATTTTCTATGCGCATGTTAGATTTTTGTACAAAGTTAAGATGGTTAATTATCACTTTGATGGACAATAATTCTAAAACTATAACCTTCTACCACCTCAATTAAATTTTAAATCATTCATGTAATAAGAAAAACTTTACAACTGCTATATGTCATAATATAGTTAGTTAAGCCAAACGTCCTCTTTGAGCTCCAGTTCATTACAATGTTGGGACCAATGTCATACCAAAAATATGTAAAATGAGTCATTAATTTTATATTTTTCATATATTAAATTTCAGCTGTTGTTTTATAGATATCTTTCATGCATTATTATTGATAAACTTCCAGCAAATCTCCATTATCTTCACGAATCTCGAGGCATTGACATGGAGCTCAAGGAGACTTTTTGAGAAATAAATATTCAAAGCTCGAAAAAAAGTCATCAAAAACTTTGATTTCAACAAACTTATAGTCAAACTGATTGACTTAATAAGAATAATCCAATGTTTACAAAATTTGTTCAATCTGAACCAAATCAAGCTATTAAATCATTTTTGGAAGCTTTCTGGATACATTTGGAAGATCAATAAAAGTAGATTCTAACGTGTCTGTAGTTAAATCGAGCGTCTTGACAAGATGAATCAAAAGAGTCTAAAATAACTAAATTCTGACATCAATAAGACACTAAAATATTCATCAAATGCCGCCCGATTAAGATAAGTCATTTGCGTCGTTCGATCAAAGTGATTCATATTCATGCATTAATTGCGTCTAGAATTCTATAAACGAGCCCCTTTTTTTTCAAGGAGAGGGGGTGGGGGTATCACCGTCTACCACCGCAGACTGACCGTTGCCCATTGCCGACCACCACCTGCTGGCTGTCGCCGATTGCTATCAGTCGCCTCTCATTCCAACAACAAACTCATCTGTACATTGACATTGTAACTTTGAAAACCTAATAATCATTTCCTACCTATGGGATAAGTATTTGCAACCTTAATTATATTTTTATAGTGAAATTATTCATCTAAGTCAGACTCGTGAATTTTTCCTGGATTTTCCACATAAAAAAATTTTGGTGTCATTACTGATTTTTTTTTTCTGTGTGTGTGTAGAATTTTGTATTATATTAAGATACAATCTGCTACTCTACTGCCACATACTTTTCAGGACTCATCAGTTTTTTTTTTTTATCATAATGAAAACAATATTTCTATTGTAATTAAAACAATATGTATCATATTCTCACATATATTTGTAATTGCGACGTAGTTTTCCGTTGTAATAATTTTTTGGACATACTCAATGTTCTTCATACTTCTGATGGAAATAATGTATTGTACTCTACAATGTTGATTTTGAATCAGACATCATTATTGCTAAACACTATAAAAATATTGGCAATCAATATAAATTATTTTAAGACAATTACTAATTATTAAATATTAAACACTACAAAAACTTGATAAATAAAAAAAATAATTATTAGAATTATTTAAATTAATTATTACAAACCATATTAAATAAAAATACTCTTTAATATTTACTGAATTCGATATGCTTAGGACCTATTTGTGACAGTTTATTTGGTGCGGTGGTGTTTTGAAAACGCACCTGACCTGTTTGGGTAAACTGTGTTTTGATATCTTATGCGTTTTCAAAATGCAGAAAACAGTGTTTTCACACCACAGCTATCTAGGTGCGGTGGGAGCTTATTGGCAATGGTCTGACTTTTCCAAAAAAAATAAAAAATTGTAATAGTCACCGCACCTAGCTTATCAACAGATTATTTTTAATCAGCTTATCAACAAATTATTCAATAAGCTACAGCTACCCAAAATACACCCTTAATTGAATCGAAATTAAAAATCGATTTAAAAATTTATTAGTTACAAATATTATTAAATATCTTTTTTTTATTAAGAATATATTATAAGAAATCACACCTATGTGATGTTAGCATTTCAGGATTCTAAATTATGTTTGTTATCATATTCCTTTGGAATAACTTACCCAAGTTTTAATTTTCTGTGTCTGTGTGTGTGCATGTATGCCTGTGTGTGTGTGTGTATGTATGTATGTATGTATGTATATATATATATATATATATATATATATATATATATATATATATATATATATATATATATATATATATATATATATATATATATATAT
>JXCR01141216.1:167334-178072 GCA_002079205.1 Phalaenopsis hybrid cultivar
TGTGTGTGTGTGTGTGTGTCTGTGTTTGTGTGTGTGTGTGTATATATATCTATGCATGTAACGAACAAATATTACGTCTGGATTCTAAACGTAGAGATATATTCGAATTCCAATAAAATCATGTCACGTAGATGTAACAAAAAATAAAAATAAAAATCGTTTTAGGACAAATGAATATTCTCCCTTTGTTATTTTGCGGTATTCATGTGTTATTATAGTGATATTCATGTATTATTGTATTTTTGGAATATTTCTGGTATTATAATAGCACAATAATATATCACTACTACCACAATAACATCTGAATAACGTGGAATAACACGAGAGGAATATTTTTCTGTGTTATCGGGCAGAATCATGAGAAAATAAGTTGTTTTCATGTGAAGATGAATCATTAGATTCTGAAGGTAATAATTTTTCGTTTAACTGAGTATTGGATATTAATGAAAAATTTGCTGAGATGAGAAAAAAAACGAAATTTAAGAATCTGTAGAATCAGACAAGATTTAGCATAAATCTGTTATAAATGCGGCTTAAAACCGGCCACCAGACCGCCAGTTAATTCAAACAGGAGTCGAGATTTAATGCGNTGTGATCTACGGTCAGGATCGAACACCGCATGCAGAGATGCATGCGGTGTCCGCACGCAATAATCTCTCCTCGATCAGACCAACCTACAAATGGAGGTGGGTCCCACTCTACTAAATGCAATATTCTCAGATTTTTTTTTTTTTTGGAAAAAAAAAATATTTAGATATTTCAGAACAATGCATTGTACGATTCATTGAAAATTAGTGCTTAATGCCCGCATAAATGTTTGATAGAAGTTTATTTAAAAATTTTTAAAAAATGTTTTCTTTTTTTTTAATTTAGTTTAGAAAATTTTATTTAGGTTTATATCATTTAAGAAAATGTGTTAGAAATTTTATTTAAAAAAAAAGATTTGCATAAAAAATTTTAAAAATTCCATTTAGAGAAATATTTTATTTAATATTTTTTTTATTTTAATCTTTAATTTATAATAAATTGAANTTCATTTAAATCGATATAAATTTGTATGGAATGTTTGGCATTTTATTTCAGGATTTAATATTTTAGCATGTGATCCCCTTAAATTCATCTACAATCGGATTTAATAACTTCTTGTTTTTTTCAATTTAGATTGACGGAGGCGTTTGAAGGAGCTGACATTGAGTTTAATAGATTTACATTAAATCACACATAAATCCATCTTAATACAGCCAACCAAACAAGGTTTTAGTGTGTTTCAATTCAAATTTGTCCGGTAAATTGTGCCTAAGGGATAGAGTGTTGGGATCAAGGAAATGGGATTGAGAGAGGGAGAGAAAGAGGGAGAGGTTGGTTTGCCCGCTTGGAGGCGAATTAGGGTGTTCTCAAGGCTCTTAGACTAATTTTATTTCAGAAAAATAGTGGTTACAAATGAGGGGAGCCAAAAAAAAAAATCATTTACATCAAAGGGCCCTCCAATTTAAAGATGATAAAATTGTTAAAAGTAAATTACAATATCACAATTGCTATGAAAAAAAGGTGATACTGGATATTTTAGTCTTTTGTGTTGTTTTGTTCTGCTAAAAAGTCTCCCGTATGATTCGTCCTTTAGGAGGAATAGTCCCTCATCTAATTTCTCCGTCGGAAGGGAAAGTTAATCGTTTGATTCTTCCATCGAGGGGCAAAGTCCCTCAACTGATTCCTTCATCGACATACTCTGATTGGAGGGAAAAGTCCTTTGTTGGTATCTTCCGTTCAGAGGGAAACATCATCTGTTGGTATCTTCTGTCGGAGTGAAACGTCGACCGATGGTGGCCAATTTGACGGCACCAGATACCAGATTACCTCGAAATCTTTGCAGACCATTTTTTAGTATACATATTGATTTCCTCAATTTTCTTGTTTTTTAATAGTGACATATGCAATAAGAAAAAAAAATTACAAATCTTGAATACATAGTTTGCTAATGATGCTCCCTGCTAGGCGTTTCACGATCGATTCTGGTGTTTTTATTGTCATCTGCCGTTGGATTTATCATTCTGGAGTTTTCTTGTCGAGGGAGTCGTCGGATTATAGTGTTTGTATAGAGAGAAAAGCCCTCCATCGGTATCCTCCATTCAGAGAAAAAAGTTCTCCATCGTTATCCTCTGTACGGAGGGAGACGTCCTCCCTCGATATCCTCCATTTGGAGGGAAACGTTCTCCATCAGTATCCTTCGTCGAAGTGAAACATCGGCCGAGTGTAGCCAATTCAACAGAGTTATTTGTTTATTTCCCTATCTTAGGGGGAGTTCTAGAATTGCTCGCTCTAGAAGGGAATCTTATAGTCGTTCACCCTAGAGTGGAGTCATGGAGCTGTTTGCTCTGGAGTGGAGTTCAGAAGCTATTCGCCTCGAAGTAGAGTTCTAGATTTGTTTGCCCGAGAGTTGCGTTCTGGAATTGTTCAACCCGGAGTGGGGTTCTAGAGTTGTTTAGTGTTAGAATTTCTATTAGACCCATCGCATAGCATATCGCTGTCGGGTGTTAAAATTTTTTACATCTCTTGTGAAGCTTGTCACCGCCGGCTGTTAGAATTTTTCACACGTGATTTTTTTTACACCCCCCACGAAGCTTTGCCCCTGTCGAGTGTTAGAAATTCTTTTTTTGCACCCCTGATGGAGCTTGTCGCTGTAGGGTATTAGAATTTTTTACACCCCCTACGAAACTTGTTGCAATCGGGTGTTAGAATTTTTTGTTGTGAAAAAACGACGGCAATAAAACAAGAAATATGCAAAACAGAAATACAACATAACACACATATTTACATGGTTAAACAAATTGTCTAATTCCACAGAGCTGTAGATGATTTTATTAGCTTGAGGATTACACTCGTCGATCACCTCGACGATTGCAAGAAAGAGTTTTCTCTCTCTCTCTCTCTCTCTCTCTCTCCTCACTTTCTCTTTATTTCTCTTTCCTCACATTCTCTCTCCCTCTCTCTAAACCGAGTGCCACCCAAGAAGAAGCCACGTGAAGGAAGGGAACACAAAGGAACGAGAGCAGCAGACAAATCCTTCTCCTGTAAAGCCAACCACAAGAAAGAAACAGGAAAACAGGATTGTTGCACACCCACTGTAACCTCACCCAATTGTGATGCTCGATCGCCTGCAATAAGCCAAACTGCCGAAGAAAAAAGGTAGAGAGTTGAAGCTTTTCACGCAATTTTAGCCTTTCCACGAAGCCTGTCAATACCCAAGAGCGGGAGAGCGAGGACTTAGGAGAAGAAGCGAGAGAGCAAGGAAAGTAGGCAGGCTTTTAATTAAGAAGGAAATTAAAATAAGTAAACACTTTATTTGATGCCAAATATGAGAAGCTGTCAATTTGATCAACGAACCATGCTCCATCAATCTCAACAAATCTCCCACTTTGAGACAGGTACACTGACGCACCATCCACATTCTACATCGTCCTTTTTCTCAAACATGATATCCTCCACATCTGCAACTTAAAGTCCATGTCTTTAAGCTAGAAGACCAACTGAAGCTGCACACAACTTCAGTTTCTCTAGAGTAACACCATTAGTCAACATATCAACGTCAACATAATCTTGTACCTCCAAACTCTTTTCTGGGTTACTCATGTATCTGCTTACAACTCTCACTACATGGGCAATATCCTGTCTCTGCGGAAAGCCTTTTTCTATAAGCCCAGCTTGTACCTCTTACTACTGTTAAGCTCAATCTTCACCCAGTACACCCACTTATTGTGCAATGCCTTCTTCCCTGGTAGAAGTTCTGCCAGCTCTCATGTTTGATTTTCTAATAAGGGATCCATCTCCTCCTTCATGGTCATCTCTCACTAGCTCAAATTTTCATCTTACAAGGTTTCCTCATGCCTCTGTGGTTTTCCACATTTGTCAGCAGAATGTAGTTCAAGGTCGACGAGTAACGTTGAGGTGAATGTCTATTCCTAATTGACATGTGAACTGTAGTTGTAGGAGAGGACAACTCTAAAAATGACTATGAAACAATAGGAATGGGTGCCCCGGACTCACTCCCCTCATCACTTGCATCACTGCCCTGCACTGTGACCTCTTGTAGATCAACAAACATTACCTTTCTACTGTGGTCATTAATGACTATGTCATAGTAACGAGAGCCTCCAAGTGATGCCATTGGAGAAGGTTCCCACGGATTTGTGTGTACAAGATCCAGCTTTTCTCCCTTTGGAGCTCCGCCACTTTCCAAGAAACTGACTTTCTTATGCTTCCCCATAATGTAACTCTCACACATGTTGAGATCAACTAACTTTGGCTCTGGGAACTTGCCTTTGGACTTAAGTTCTTTCATGTTGCTCTGACTCATGTGACCAGGCCTGAGAAAACCTATAGTCATATATAGTGCGTCAATTTTTTTACCTCGAGCCAATACTAGTTCCCCTTTTGTAACCTTCTAAGATATATATGAGAACACTACTGTATGACCACCCTCATTGAGCTACCCAACAAAAATGAGGTTTTTCTTCAACTCAGTAATGTGCTCGACCTTTTGCAAAGTCCATTTGCTCTTATTATGGAGTGCAATATTAATGCTTCTTATTCTCACCACGTCCAAAGCTTTTTCATCAGCCAGATATGTCTTCACAAAGTCATCTGCAACATAGTTTCGCATC
The DNA here is from genome assembly GCA_002079205.1 of Phalaenopsis hybrid cultivar. NCBI lineage: Eukaryota > Viridiplantae > Streptophyta > Magnoliopsida > Asparagales > Orchidaceae > Phalaenopsis > Phalaenopsis hybrid cultivar. The sequence goes on from JXCR01141216.1 coordinate 171,993, forward strand.
AAATCCCGGTGAGAAGATGTATGGAAGGAAGCTCATGAATCCAATATCCAGTCATCTACAGAACTGTGAAGTGTTAGCAATAACGCATTTGTACTTCTTCAGTTACAACATTAGTGTTATCATTCTCTTTCTTTTCCTGCAATTCTTCTTTATGTGGCCAGCTTTGTCACAATTACAGCAGGTTACCCGCTGACTAGACTTTGATTTTGATCTTCTTCTGTTTGAGTTCATGTCCTCTGATCTCCATTTGGAATCAACATTTAGTGCTGAACTCGAACCCGAGATCTCACCAAAAACCTTCATGCGCATCTCCCCAGCCAAAATCAAATCACGAATATCATCATATTTCAACTTAGATTTACTTTCATAATTGCTAATTGTCATCCTCATTGCTTCTTAGCTATTTGACAATCAAGCTAACAATATAAGTGCATAAATCTCATTATCAAATTAAATTTTCACATACGACAATTGATTTGTGATAGTATTGAAATCATTTAGATGTTGTGAAACAGACACACCTTCCGACATCTTCAAGTTTAATAAATTTTTCTTCAAATGCACCTTGTTATTCGCCGATGACTTTTAATACATACCTGACAAAGCTGACATGAGATCCACAGTGGTCATTTCCTTGATGAAGTTGTTGGCAATGGATCTCGACAGGGTTAATCAATCAACCCCCAGAATCTGTCGATCCAACAGATTCCAATCAGATTCATCCATCTTCTCCGGTTGTTTTCCCAGTAATGAAAGATGAAGTTTATTCCCATAGAGGTAGTGTTTTATCTGCATCATCTATTAACCAAAATTCGTGCCATTGAACTTTTCGATCCTTGATGACATCACTACATCTTCAGCTATCGTTTTTCTTAAATCTGAACTAAGGCTCTTATATCAATTGTTATGAAAAAAAAAACGACGGCGATAAAACGAAAAAATTGCAATTAGAAATATGTAAAAAAAACATAGTATAACACACAAATTTACGTGATTCAGCAAATTTCTTACGTCCACGAAGTTTCAGAGGATTTTATTAGCTTGAGAATTACACCCGTCGATCGCCTCGACGATTACAAGAAAGAATTCTCTCTCTCTCCTCACCTTCTCTCTCTCTAAACCGAGAGCCACCCAAGAAGAAGCCACGTGAAGGAAGAGAACATTTATGAAAGAGATCAGCAGACAAATCCTTCTCCCGTAAAGCGAATGCCAAGAAAGAAACGGGTAAACATGCATGCTGCACACCCACTGTAACCTCACCCAAAAGGGAAAGAGCTTGCGATGCCCGTTCGCCTGCAGTAAACCAAACTGTCCAAGAGATAGAGAGCCGAGAAGCAGACGGGCATTTAATTAGGAAGGAAATTAAAATATGTAAACACTTTATTTGATGTCAAATATGAGAAACTGACAATTTGATTGGTGACTCCATCATTCTCAACAATTTTTACTCCACACACGGAGCTTGTCTCTACCGGGAGTTACATTTTTTCTTACACTCCTCGTGGAACTACTCGGTGATGAGTGTTAGAATTTTCTTGATATATATATATATATATANCCGCCGATCGCTATCAGTCGCCTCTCATTCCAACAACAAACTCATCTGTACATTGACATTGTAACTTTAAAAACCTAGTAAACATTTCTCACCTATGGGATAAGTATTTTCAACCTTAATTATATTTTTACACAAATGAATATTCTCCCCTTGTTATTTCTTGGTATTCATATGTCATTAACATCTGAATAACGCGGAATAACGCGAGAAAAATATTCTCTTGTATTATAGTATAAGACCACAAGAAAATAACTTTTTTTTTTTTTCTCTCAGCTTCACATGAAGATGATTCATTAGACTCTGAATGTAATAATTTTTCGTGTAACTCAGTATTGGATATTAATGACAAATTTGCTTAGATGAGAAAAAAAACGGAATTTAAGATTCTGTAGAATCAGACAAGATTTAGCATAAATCCACTATAAATGCTGCTTAAAACCGGCCACCAAACCGCCAGTTAATTCAAACGAGTCGAGATTTAATGCGTTTATCCACTCCCGAGGCCTCGATCAAACCAACTCACGAATGGAGGTGGGTCCCACTGCTAAATGCAATATCCTTAGATTTTTTTTTTTTTTTTGGAAAAAATAAATTTAGATATTTCAGAACAATAGGTTGTACGATTCATTGAAAATTAATGCCCGCATAAATGTTTGATAGAAGTTTATTTAAAAATTTTAAAAAAAAATGTTTGCTTTTTTTAAAAATTTAGTTTAGAAAATTTTATTTAGGTTTATCTCATTCAAGAAAATGTGTTAGGAATTTAATTAAAAAAAAGATTTGCATAAAAAATTTGAAAAATTCCATTTAGAGAAATATTTTATTTATTTTTTTTTTATTTTAATCTTTAATTTATAATAAATTGAAATATTTTTAATATTTTCCTTACTATTTGATAGAGGTTTGTTCAATAAATCTGAAATTTACAATTATAGAAAAAATAAATTTTATTCTTATTTTTTAATTGATCTTTAACGTTGCGAGAATAATTTTTAAAAATTTTAAAAGGAATTTTATTTATGCGTAGTTTTTTGTTTGTAATATTTATAAATATAATTTTCTCTAAATATTATACTTTAACATTTCAATTTTCTTAACATGATCATTTACATATGTTCTTAAAGTTATATATTATATTAAAAAAATCAATAACTATAATAATTTGTAATTATGTAATTGTTTTTTTTAGTGAATTTTATAACTATTTTATGCATTTTTGTTCTAATTTAATGTATAAAAATGTGTGCAATTGCTTCTATTATAAGTAGCGATGCCCCATCAACAAATGAGTTACTTTTTTAGCAAGAAAAGTGTAGACTTTAATTTAAAATTATAAGAAAATTGTTTCAGCAAATTTATAGTCAAACTAATCGGGTTAATGAGATGGACTTGGTCAACAGACGGCAGTATAGATTGCGTGTCATAGCGGGTCATGGGTTGTGGGTCGTGGGACATGGTGTGGATGGTTACGCAGGCTACCAAGCAAGGTCGGGTTGCACAATGTGGGTGATTGTGCAGGATGCCCGGTCAAATTGGGCTGATCGGGTGGGATCAGATCAAGTGATGAGAAGATCAGTGATTCGGATCGCAATCATACGGATCACATGTGTCACAAGTCGTGCAACAGTCAGGTCAGGTCAGCAATCTGAGTCGTAATTATGTGGATCATGTGTGACAAACACAAATAGTTCAGGTTGTCGCGAATCAAGCTGGATTGGGTGGTTAGCATGGGTTTCACATGTTTCCTTCAAAGAAAAAAAAAAGACAGTTCTCTTAGTTTTTAGCACCAAAAAACTTTTTTTTTCCTATAAATAGGCTCGAAAGAGTATTATTGAGAGGGCATACTTCCGCTCATTAGGTTAACGTGTCTCCTTGAGTCCATTGTTTTGTTGTTGTGTCTCTTTTGCGCCAGTGTTATCTAACCCCAGAACTCCCTTGGCCTGATGTTATGCCTCTCATAACCCGTTTTCATGCTATATCTTGGGGGAGATATTTTGTGTTTTGGAATACCAATGTCTCAGGAATTCCGACCCACAAATATTACTATAAGTGTGAGAATGTTGATGATGTGGTATTTATACTCACCGGAGATAATTCACATCTTTTCTTAAAGATGTGGAATAGAGAGTTTGTGAATATTAAATATCTTATTAGCGAGTATAAAACAAATGTAAAATGATAGTTCAAAGCAGATCTTAGCCTTGTGAGATCAACTAGCATAGTGTAAGACTACATTATCCACCTTAGTGATTTTTTTATTTATAAAATCAAGAGCTAAATAATACTCAAAAAATCTTGATGGAGGCACGAGCCATTCTTTATCCGAATTTTGAGAGCTTGAGAATTTTTCAACTAAAATGTTAGCTCTTCCAAAAGAAGAACAAAAAGTCATATGTCCAATGTGAAGGAAAAGAACTTAATCTAGGCTTCTAGAAAGGGATTGGTTCATTTGATGCACTATTAAATGGAAGTTAACACTAGGGCCCATCTCCCAATCATGTGTATGAAAATCCTCTTTCTTACTTGAAAAAGGGGAGTAACTTATAGGAGCACATCTTTGAAAAGAGTGGAAGATTTTATTATAGATTAATGTTTTGTGTATGCACGTCTATGTTGGTGGCTTTTCCATAGCACTTTGTAACATTGTGTTAGTACTTATAACTCTCCTGCTTTTGATGTAGTTTGTACATATGTCTATGTGTTTGTTTATGCAACGCTTTGTGTGTTTAATTTAACTCTCTATATCTTATGATTGTGCATATCTTCGACTTTATATTACTCTTGTTGAATTTCAATTCATTCTTTATACTACAGTGCAATCTTTGATTAAAAAATTGCATGATGAGTTGAGAGTTATCAAAAAAAAAATTTAGTTACCTAAACAATATTGTCGTTGTTTTCCTCGGTTCTTTTTAAGACGCGGAGTCACCAATTTGTCTATTTATATATCATCGTATAATTGTTTTATTTGAATAAATCTCCCTCCAAAATCATATCAATGATTAGAAGAGGAGAGTAGTAAAAAAGAATGATATATGACAATAAATATGCCAACAAATAAAAATAAATAAATAAAAGGTTTATATTTGGGTAATCCTATCATGATAGGTTGAGAGTATACATCCAACATGATCGGATTGAAGTAGCTCAAAAGACACATACAATAAGAATTTCAACATAAGCCACATGTAACCAAAGAACCAAAAAGAACATTTTTGTTATTGGGTCAAAAGTCTCCTAGAGGAACATATCCCTCTGGTTAATTACATCATGGTGGATACCTAAGAATACCCTCAATAAAATTAGTTTAGCTTATATAATCATGAACCCAAAGAATATGTCATCAAATGATAGTTATTTCGTATGGAAACTCCCTGATGCTTCAAAGCTCCTGCTAGGCCACCAAGCGGAGAGTGAGTCTCTCACATCCCAAATGGGTAGTAAATAGTCAACAATAGAACATACACAATAACCAAAATCATCTTGATGAGGGTATTCCTCTACATCAAAGCTCACAAATATGAATGCAGTTATATCTATGCTGGGCCAGTCAGATTGGAGACACGCGGGGGGGGCTTCTCCTCGGGACTTAAAAATATGAATGCAGTTCTATACCACAATCCTAAGCATGAAGACACTATTATATGACTTGGGATTAATTCATGCATGCAACTCATTCAAAGTACGACCGAAAGGCCATGCAAAAAAGCAAATATGTGAATTTTAAAGTCCTGAATATTTTAATCCTAAAATTTTCATTATCTTGAATGTTTTATTAAGATTTTATACCAAATTTATAATTTTAATCCTTACGAGCCTGTATTACATTTGTGATTCAGAGACGAGCCACAAAATAAATATTGAAATTCACTTCAAACATAAACACACGAGACAAAGAGCTGCTCTTCTGGTCCCGTGACCCGTCATACTGCCCTCACCAAAAAGTCAGCAGAACGAGTATAGTAATAAAATATTAGCAATTGAAGCTGAAATATTGAATGGAACGAAAATTTAATTTCGCTGATTCATGCGACGTGAACTCCCGAGGCAGCGCCGCTCCGAACAGCCAATCTATAATCAGTGGTAGGTCCCACTTTATATTAAATGCCTTTGCGGTAGGGCTGTCAAAACGGCTCGTTGTTCACGAACAGCTCGTGTTCGGCTCGTTTAGAAGCTCGTGTTCGGCTCGTTAATTTTGTTCGATAAGTTAACGAGCCGAACACGAACTAAGATGTGTTCGTTCGTGTTCGGCTCGTTTTGGCTCGAAATACTACTCATCAAGTTTATATATATATTAAGTAGTATTAAAAAAAAATCTAATTGACTACAAGGCTACAAAGATTTATAATCAATTAAAATATTGATAAAGAAAATATAATAAAAATCATTAAATTAGATTAAAATGATGTTTTAATATAAATAATAATTTTTAAAACTTGCTCAAACCCTTATTGTCTTATGTCTTATGACTAAATGATTAGGGTTGTTAAAAGTACTCTTTGTTCGTGAACAGCTCGTGTTC
>JXCR01141216.1:186699-198514 GCA_002079205.1 Phalaenopsis hybrid cultivar
TATATATATATATATATAAACTTGATGAGTAGTATTTCGAGCCAAAACGAGCCGAACACGAATTAACACATCTTTGTTCATGTTCGGCTCGTTAACTTATCGAACGAAATTAACGAACCTAACACGAGCTTCTTAATGAGTCGAACACGAGTTGTTCGCGAACAACGAGCCGTTTTGCCAACCCTATAAGCAAGAGCTCGGCTTGGCTCGTGTTCGGCTCGAAATTGACTCAGAAAAATTAAATTGAAAAAAATAAATGTAAAGTGTGAGATTCGAACCTGGACCAAATATATAAGAAAAAAACACTAACCATATTACCACAACATATGATATGATTTAAACTTAGATATAAATAAATATAATATATTATTAAATAGATAATATATGTAATATATTATTATATAAATAATTATCTATTTTTTTAATTTCGAGCTAAAACGAGCCGAACAAAAATTTGTTCGTGTTCTGCTCATTTACTTAACAAACGAGCCGAACACGAGTTACTTAACGAGTCGAACACGAGCTGTTCGCGAACAATGAGCTTTTTTGACAGCCCTACATATGAAGAAATATTCTCATGATCCAATTTTCCAAATTTATATGGAAATAAAAAAAATTAACATGAATCTTGAGAAGATTTAACGACATAGATAGGACAATGTTGTAAAAGGAGGGCCCACCAATATGAGACTTAGAGGCCCATATGCTTGATTAGAAGTACATGAACAAAACTAATCAAGGCAACTGAGAGACCTAAACTTGAGCAGTTTGACCAGTCGCCAAGTTCAGGAGAATCCAAGACATCTCCACGATGGAATCACCCCAAGGAGAAAACTATGCCCCCCTTGGGGTTTACAATTCCCTTGGAGGCATTAAACAACATATTTAAACATCATCGAGAGCCAGTGAGATGAATCTTAGCCATTCCCCAAGATCTATAGATAAGGGGTCATTATATGAATAAAGGGTTACCTCTTATAAATTATTGTGCATTTCTCTCTCTCTCTCTCTCTCTCTCTCTCTTTCTCTCTCTCTCTATCTCGTCTTACACTCTATTCCTTGGATGTGATACACAGATAAATTAGGATCCAACATTCTAAAAAGTTTGGTGAGTGGATCATGCCAACAAGAAGAAGATGAGTAGCACAGGAAAAACAGACCCAAGATGGAGACATTGTAAACATGGAATGCATTAAGAAATTTGTACAATGGCAGATACAGGAGCTGAAAGACTAGATGATGGAAGCTCTCAGAGAAGTGGTGTTGTGGGGAATGAAGCAGTACCCTCAAGGAGAAGAACCAGTGTCCAACAGACGGAGGGCAGTCCAGAGCCCAAAAAGAATTGGAGATTCCCGATATCATGATAATGTCAGGATGGTATCATTGTACATACAACATTTCTAGTGAACTAAAGTACCTTACCAGTCATAGGGCGTAGTCTCTTAGCAGATTCTGAAACAGAGCCCCCAAAAAGATTTAAAATTCCATCACTGGAATCCACAGACTGATTTGATAGACTACATCTAAAAAACACAAACAAATTGAAAGGTTGTCTGTTCATCACAATGAGGGAATCGACACTCATGTGGTTTAACTCAGTTAATTATATATGCAGAGAAAAATTAAAAATATGAGACTATCTATATATGCAATTCTATGTTCAAATCACACTTGGGAAACTAAATGAATTCATGTGAATAGATAGTTGCTCAACACTCCAGGAGCATGGGTTAGAGCGGCAAAACTAATAACGGTGTAAGACACCCGATCGATAAGAACCCTCAAAACCGACATCGACTGTACAATATTTGATTGACAAAACACATAAAAAATTGTCCTACATCGCTCATACATCATACAAAAACATATCTCCAAACTTAAGTTAGATCAAACTCTAATGGTGGTTCCATGGCCATTAGCGATAGGACCTGCATTGGGTACCGAGCAAATTACTCTAGAAGCTAGTTTTGATGGTTATCCCTACAAAAGTAGCAACAAAATTCACTTAGTATGACTAGCACAAGGGTAGTTTATCTAAAACAACAATCTGACCAAGCAACCGTGACTCGACAAGTATAAGACGTGAGTCAGACAACAACACTCTTAAATAGCCAACAAAGACATAAGATGTTCGATTGATAAACTTATTCAAAATGATCGACAATGACACAAGACATCAGATCATCATTTAATACAAAAATTGACCATCAAAACTCAAGTATCATAAACCAATGTCTCTAAACTAGAACATATCAAGCTGTGGAGATGGTTCCTTACTCATTAGCAACAAGATCTATGGTGAGTAGCATGTAAATAATCCCAGTAGTAAGTCTTAGTATTTATCCCTATGAAGGAAGATACATGATCTGCATAATAAGCCCATTGAAAGGTGTGGCTCGTTTGAGGCGATGATCCAATCGAGAAAATGAGTCAAAGGAGGTGTAAGACTTGAGCTAAGCGATAAGCACATCAAAGATGACTAGAGGCCTATTCTAAAAAAAAAGCTAATCAATTGATCAACACATGCATTCATCGCAAACAATCATTGCAAAACAAAGAGAAAAATTGGTGAGGAAAGGAAATTGTGAGACCAAGGTATAAGCCGACTAATAAAACTTATATTTCATTTCAATGGTGAACACAACAACAAAATCTCCTCGACCAGGAAATACTAAATCATTTATTTCTTACTACTAATAATAAAAAAAAAATTGTTTATTCTTGCTTAACTTAAATGTACCTAAAAATTTCCAAAATTAGCAAGATTTGTTGTGATGGAAGATGATAATATTGAATGGATAGTTTTAAACATTTATTTAGTAAAAAACATATATAATAAATGAGCTCAGAGATATCCCTTACATTTTCTTAGAAAGATCTGCTCTATCTAGAGTTATCCATTTTAACATTAAATGTCTTAGAATACATGTATCATAAAGTTACACAAAGAAAATACCAATCAAAAGAAAAAATATATTCAGCTTTAGTTGAAATCACCTATAAAATATTAAAACCTCGAAGCTAAAAATGAGCCAAACGAAATGATAAAGCCCCCACAAAATATGAAAAAAACAAGGGGGCAATCAACAGTGTAATCAAATTTGTGTATTATAAGTAGCATTGTAGTCTTAGGAGCACTAAAAACTATCTTATTACATGTTTTAAGATGTATGATCGGATAATTGATTGTCCCTTTTGGTTTGTACGATTTCATCATAGCTAAAAAAAAAGGTTGAAATAAGATTAGCAATGCCACTTATTGACCATAAACATCTAGGCATCAAAATTTATAACAAAATAAAAGAGTATAACAGCCCACAACCCTAATAATAGATTAAATGTATATCCAACCATAACAAAACAATATCAAATACAATATCCATTCATAACAAAAAAAAAAAGATCAGATGTAATATCTAAAGGGCATAAGATAAAACACTATTGAAGTAATTGAAAACTATTAAGCAATGAAAATAAACTCTTAGCACATGAAATGTCTATAGAAAATAAAGACTGCTAATTATAGTAAGAAAATTCACCTTAAACTGATTATTACATTTTTTAATGACAAATTAAAATTTATGTTTAAGTATTTCCAAATAAGAGAACATTTTAAAAATCACTACAATTTCTTTCTAATCACAAATAATGAGATGTGAAGTATACATATATTAAGAAGACTTTATTGATTTGTATTGCATCTAACAATATCACCATAATTCAAAAAAATGAGTTAAACTGCATCTCATGTGAAAGAAACTCCATAAGGGAAAAGATGAGAGTGTGCTTTATTTTCAATTCAACAAAAAACACATTTGGGTTCAACTATAAGGCTTCTATAGAGGAGAGCATCTTTAGTTTCAAGGCCCCCAATAAGAAAATTTTTATACAATCACAACCTAATTAAGGGAATAACCTTTGATCTAGAGGTGTTTGCCCCAATCCACTATGGGTTTTCTTCATGAAGAAAGAAGATTGTGCTTTTTTTGAGAGTTTTTAAAATAACCACAAACAGTTCAAAGTAGTGTCCACAATAGATGTATTAAGAATAAGTTGTGAGCAATTAGCTAAGATGTTGGTGATGAGTAAGTAGCAATTACAAGAGATTATCATGTATACATTTTGGCATCAATTAATAAATTGAACAAGGCGCAACCGTCGTGGCATTTCAAAATCTATTCCTATTAGAATGTTAGAGCCCATTTGGTGTCCAAACATACTAGTCTCTGCTAGCTAATAATATCATCCTTGATCTTTCTGGATTGTTTTGTGTTTTAAGATTTTCAATTGTCTTTCTATCTAAGTCGGGATGTACATTATTCCATAAGTCTTTTCAAATCCAATTGCTAAAAATTAGGGAGAGCAACATGTTGGTTTCATTGCCAATGTAAGTAGAGTAGTTGTTCTTGCAAGTTAGCCTATCCTTTTGTCAACTAAATCATATAAGGCTCAACTCGGTGGAGTCTATTTATTTATTTTTTTTTTGCCAAGCCTCTATTCTCTTTAAAATCCATACCCGAAACTGGTTCCATAATTCATTATTTTAAGGTGTTGTATAAGTCCTCCATCTCCTCGCCATCCTCCTCTGCCTTCAACATCATCAAATAAATTAACATATTAGGCAATGTCAAAAACAAAACAAAGTAAAAAAGGATGATGGACTTAAAGTAAATTAAAATCTTGATTGTTAGATATAGTATTTAAGAAGATTTGAGTTATGTATACGTAAATCCCCCAATCTTATTTTATTTGTCTTATTAAATTCATTTTCTCTGAATGCATAAACATGTGGTCAGTTTAGTTTTAGAGTTTATAGAAATGTCAAATTAATTCTCAGTCTTTTAAAATTGGGGCTAAAATAGTCTTTCACAAACTATTAGAGCTCCAATTATTGAGATGTGGACCAATTTGACACTTCTATAAACCCTGACAAAAATGACTCCATTTAAATAGTCAAGGGACTGTTTTTGCACTTTGCACTTTTCAATTATAAATATATTGAAATCAATTTTTGGATAGCTCTAAAAATAAATTTCTAAATTTTTTAATTCTAATTTAAGTAATTTTTTAATAAAAAAATTGCAAAATTTATATTTTATGTATTGCTTTTGCATCTAGATAATAATATTTTACTTATAATATAATAATATTAATTCAAATATTAATATTCTTTAAATAATGTTTTAGTCAATATAAACTGAATAAATTAAACTTATCATAACGTTTAAATTTAAGAACTGCCCACAGAATAGCGAGCGATTATTGCGTGCGGAGGGCGCGCGCAGAGCTGCGCGCGCCCTCCGATCACAGCCGCACATCGCGGCTGTATGACAGGGGACCACTGTCATACAGCCACGATGTGCGGCTGTGATCGGAGGGCGCACGCAGAGCATCGCGGCTGTGATCGGAGGGCGCGTGCAGCTCTGCGTGCGCCCTCCGCACCTAATATGGGAATAGTAAATAGGGGCAATTACATACAAACCATCCCAAACTTGCTATTTACAAACCAACCACTCTTTCATCCATTTTTCAAATAATAAAACCCTCATCTCATATTTTTTAATCTTTATAATGACACATATAAATACATCAATTAAACAGTATAAAAAAATCAACTAGACAACTAATTTGTAAATATCAATATTTCAGATGACGTGTATGTAATTCTCCCTAGTAAATATTATAATTTTAGGAAAAGTTTTTCCTCTGAGAAAAACTAAACCCAATAAATATGAGGTGTGATTTGAGTCAACTTCAACTTTGTGGTTGGAAATACGTAATTATTCATTATATCATGAGAAAATATTTTGTCAGGACATCATATTTTTAGAAGACTAACTACTGACAGTCACGTCATCATACATGTCATGGCGGGTGACTTGTACCTAGGGCTGTCAAAACGGCTCGTTGTTTGTGAATAGCTCGTGCTCGGCTCGTTAAGAAGCTCGTGTTCGGCTCTTTAATTTTGTTTGATAAGTTAACGAGCCGAACACGAACTAAGATGTGTTCGTTCGTGTTCGGCTCGTTTTAGCTCAAAATACTACTCATCAAGTTTATGTATATATATATATATATATATAGTAGTATTTTAAAAAAATCTAATTGACTACATGGCTACAAAGATTTATAATCATTTAAAATATTGATTAAGAAAATAAAATAAAAATTATTAAATTAGATTCAAATGATGTTTTAATATAAATATTAATTTCTAAATCTTGCTCAAACTTATATTGTCTTATGACGACATGATTAGGGTTGTTCAAAGGACTCTTTGTTTGTGAACAGCTTGTGTTCGGCTCGTTAAACAAACGAGTCGAACACAAACACAATTTTTGAGCTCGAAATATAAACGAGCCGAACACTTCGTTTACACCCTTACTTGTACCCAACATGACTTTTTTATCTTGTATTACATATAAGAGCACAATTTTAAAAAAATATTTATTATGGGGAGAAAGCAAAGGCGTCCTATAAACGGGATACCTCGCCATTGATTCTGCGAAAAATACCTATCGCCGCCTCTCCATTTCTTAATTTTCTTTTCTCTCCATGTTTGAATGTTGATTTTTCTTCTTTCGATCGTCTTCCTCCTCCAATTCCAGTTAAGCTTTTACCAACCTAAAAATCTCTTACAGACTCTTCAATCCCGGAGAAGCGAATCGATTTGAGCCAAATCGAAGATGGGGAAAGGATTGCTTGATCTAGAGAAGCAATTCTCCTTCTACGGTGCGTATCACAGCAACCCGGTGAACGTTCTCCTCCACATCATATTCGTTTGGCCCATCTTCTTCACCTCCCTCATCCTATTCTATTTCACCCCTCCTCTCCTTCATCTGCCGGTCTTCGGTGGCCTCGACCTCAACTTCGCCTTCATCTCCGTTGTCTTCTACTCCCTCTTCTACGTCGCACTCGACAAGAAGGCTGGATCGCTCGCCGCTCTCCTCTGCTTCCTGTGCTGGTTCGGAAGCCAAGCCCTCGCTGCTGCTCTCAGCTTCTCTCTCGCCTGGAAGGTTGAATCCCTTTGCTTCTCTTTTTTGGTTTTGTTTGCTTCTTTGAAATTGGATTTCCTTATCTTTGTTTTTTGGTAATTCGTACAATTTGTTGGTTTCTTTTCTTCAATTATTAGGTCGATGATATTCTGATAGTTTTGCAAATTTGATGTGATTTGGGCAGTTTGAATAACAATTAGGATTTTATGAATCTGATCATATGAAATCACGTGATTTTTGGTTTTCGTAAATTTCTGAATCTTTAAATCCTGAAAATTGTTTGGTTTTAGCCTGAATTTCTTCAAATCCCGCTGTCGGCATGCCTTGCTGAATTCAGGATTTAGAGCTGCGCGTTTAAAACCTGGTTTTTGAACAAGTTCCGATTCAATTACTAGAAAATTAAACAAACTCATGTTTTAATCCAGTCAAATGTTATTATAAAAATATTTATTTCATATAGTATGGAATCGGTTAATCTTTATAGTTTATGGCTTAATTTTTATTCTTTAATCCCTCAAACTGTAGGTTTAACTAAATCATGAAGAGAGAGCCAGAGTTTAGGGCAACTAAATATTATTAACCCTAATTAGTTTAATTAATTGTTAATTAGCCTGAGTTATTATTAAAGTTGTGATGTGAAATCTTTATTATTATTATTATTATTATTTTGGCCCACATGTATACATGCATCATACATGCATGCATATAATATACACATACATAAATGTATATGTATATGCATGTATGAAGGGAAGAATTTTTTCTTTAAAAGGGGGNTATATATATATATTTATATGCGCCACGTACTCAAATCTGTTTGTCGGGCATCTTCTTGTTAGTTGTAAGCCCCCTCTGGTCTGGGGTTCGATTCTCCCCAATGGAGAGGCTAGTACTCGAACTATTAGACGCATCAGAGATGGTTGGGGCTCGTATACTAGCCTCAGACCATTCCTTTATATATGTGTGTGTGTGTGTGTGTGTGTGTGTGTGTGTGTGTGTNCAATGGTTCAATAGAAAAGTAATATCAAAGGACGGAAACTAGTAGAAGATCTAGGGAACCAAGATGTTCGACCAGATGAACCAGACTCGAACCATGTATTACAAGGATGAGTCTGGGTACAAGTTGAGCATCTCACCTGATTCACCTAAACCTGAGACCTCAATCCAATCAAGCTTGAAGAAGGGCTAATCCCATAGATCTTATGACTATGCAGGGGATGACCAACAACCTTCCTCAAAGATCTTTTCGTTCAAGGGCAGACTAGCTGTTGGATTATGGTGATTCACCATTTGCCGGATATGCTGGGTTTGCTCTATTGATGAGAGTTCTTTGACGAGAATCATGGGCTGACGGTCATTATACATGACTATCGGCGGACTTGACCGATTAGTTTTATTGACTCCTTGCCGGTGGAAGACATGCGGACCGGTAGCGTCTGTGTATCTAGACTTCCAAATCATAAACCGAGTTATTTGCTCCCCAACTCACAGCTGAAAATTACCCAACATGGAAACCCCAAATCTACAAACTCTTCAAAGCCAATGGATTCGAGAACTTCCCCGATGACACCACAATCAACCTTCCACCTCAAATCCACAACTCTAGTGGCCAAACCACTTCAAACCCCTCTATTCTTGAGTTGGCAACTCATTGAACAAAATCTCTCGGCCGCAATATACTCCACCATATCCCCCACAATCCTACCTTACATTCTCTACTTAGAATCCATCAAAGAAATATGGCAAACCTTCCTATCTCGCCTCCAATCCACAAACCGATCCCCAATTATCAAAATCTGGAATGGACTCCACATGTCCCAATACCTCTTAATAATTAACTCCCTTGTTAGTAATATTGCAGCTGTTGGAGGTCATATCAACTATGAGGATATTATACTCTATATTCTCAATGGTCTACCAACTCCTTAACAATCCTTTAAAACTGCCATACACGGTCGATCTGAACCAATCAAGCTGGATGACCTATATTCTTTGCTCTACAGTGAGGAGATAAATATTTTAGCTGAACACACCAAGGTAACCACAACCACAACTGCTACTCTACTCACAACTTGTGGAGGATACAATGACGACAGCAGGGGACAAGGATTACAATATTACAATATCAGAGGGAACAACATCACCTCGCCTTCATACAAAGCAGGTCGCGGCTCCAGTTCACCTTCCGGTTGCCCAACTTGCCAAATTTGCAGCAAATTCAGACATATCACACTACAATGCTGGCATAGAGCTAACTTCAGTTCCTATCCATCCACCAAATCTGATACAACTTTAATGAATCCAATCGAAACTTAGATGATTGGTTTTTTGACTCCGATGCTACAAGTCATCTCATGTCAAATTACAATCACCTCCAGCAAGCCAAACCATACCGTCTCTATTGTTATTGGAGATAGCACCAATCTTCCTCTCACCCACACAGGTCAAGACATCCTATCTACACCTCAACGTAAGCTCTTTCTTCCCAAGCTCCTTCACTCTCTCTTTCTATCTCACAATCTCCTTTCAGTTCATAAACTAGTTTCTGATAATAATTGCTACATGTCCTTTACTCAAACTGGTTTTGTTATCAAGGACCGGAGAACAAACCAAATCCTCCTCGAAGGTCCTTGCAAGGATTGACTTTATTCAATATCAGCTCTTGGCACCATCCACTCATACCCTACAACCACCCAGCTATGGCATCAAAGGCTCGAACGTCCTCATCAAGCTACTACAACAACTATCTCTAGGACAACCAATATCATACCTACTCCCATCTCTACGTTTTCTTGTAATGAATGTTACTCTTCCAAGATTCATCAACAACCCTGTTGTGCGATATATACTTCTTGACATAGAAATGAGACGCAAAGAACACAAACAAACACAGATCGTTTACGTGGTTCGATCCAACTGGATCTACGTCCACGGAAGGGAATCAATCAAATAGTTCACTAAGGCAAAAGAAATGGAGAATACATGGCTTATACATAGAGATGAGCCCTCATCTTCCTTCTATGACCTCCCTCTCAAGCGACACCTTGATACAAGGCCTCAAGATGCTCTCCTCCTCTCTAGCTCTCTAGATATTCTCTCCTCCTTTGTGGTAGCTTAAGACCTCTTCCCTTGCTCCTCCTTTGTGATAGCTTAAGATCTCTTCCCTTGCTCCTCCTTCGTGATAGCTTAAGATCTCTTCCCTTGCCCTCCTAAGCCTCACACCCTCTATATTTATAGAAGCAAGAGAATGGTAGGTGGGAGGTAGGTGAGCGGTAGGTGAACGGCAGGTGAGCGGTAGGTGAGATGTGGTAGGTGAGCGGTACCACATTACAAAAATGTCATTTTACCTTAATTCAATAATTGGGGGTCAAAATAACAAACCCTTTAATATTTCAACTTCTGAGTCTAAACGTTGTTTGATCTTGTTCATTCCGATGTTTGGGGTTCAACACGCACTTCTTCAATACATGGATATAGATATTACATTCTCTTTATTGATGGATATTCCAGGTTTACATGGGTGTTTCCTATATTTGCTAAATCTAAGACTACAAATAAATTCATAATATTTCACAAAATAATCCAAACACAATTCATCACATACATCGAAGTCCTAAGATCCGACGGCGGTGGTGAATACACATCCCATACTTTGAACACTTACCTCAACTCCCTCGGCTTTATTCACCAATTTAGCTGTTCATATACACCCCAGCAAAATGGGATAGCCGAGTGGAAGAATCATCACCTCATTGAAACTACAAGAACTCTTCTACTTCTCGCCTTCCTTACTATTAACTGCCGTATACCTCATAAATCGCATGTCGTCTAAAACCGCAAAACAAAAATCCTCCCACGAGCTCTTCTATCATACCTCACCCATATACACTCATCTCCGTACAATTGGATGCCTTTGCTTCCCCTGGCAAAAAACACAAGCATCGCATATCCCTACCTCACCACCTTGTATCTTCACCAGTTATCCCCCATATCAAAAGGGTTATTACTGCTACAATCCTCAAGCTCATCAAATTAATCATTTCTAGAGACATTGTTTTCAACGAACTTATATTTCCCTACCATACTTCATCTACACTATCTCCCACATCAAACACATACATACCACCAAGCCTACTATCACCAACCTTCATGTCGCCCACCGAACCAACCAACGATTCATCCCCACCGACCAACCAACAAACAATACCTTACATCTCTTCCAATATCTCCTCTTCACCACATAACTNCCCCTGACAAAAAACACAAGCATCGCATATCCCTACCTCACCACCTTGTATCTTCACCGGTTATCCCCCATATTAAAAGGGTTATTACTGCTACAATCCTCAAACTCATCAAATTAATCATTTCTAGATACATTGTCTTCAACGAACTTATATTTCCCTACCATACTTCATGTACACTATTTCCCACATCAAACACATACATACCACCAAGCCTACTATCACCAACCTTCACCGAACCAACCAACAATTCATCCCCACCGACCAACCAACAAACAATACCTTACATCTCTTCCAATATCTCCTCTTCACCACATAACTTACCAATCTCAACTTCAACACTCCCACAAATCTCACCTTTTAAAACCTTCCAAACATCCAATGACAGCCCACTCTCAACCCGAATCTCTTAAAACCAAACAAATTTTCAATCTCCATACATCTATATCCTCTCCATACCCCCACAACATACACTCAGGCCATCAAATGCCATCATTGTCGCGAATCAATGTCTGAGGAATTTGAAGCACTCCAATGGCAAAGAACTTGGATTCTCTTCAACAACTCTTCCGCAACCCC
>JXCR01141219.1:0-17525 GCA_002079205.1 Phalaenopsis hybrid cultivar
AAAATGTCCTCCAAATTCAGAATCATGACATCTTTCAATTATCTGCTGAGTTTCTTCATAAGACACAGATCTTCAAATAATTAGATCCTTACATTATTTAGATAAATATGGGTCATCCCAAAAATAGTCTTTTGAATCATATATAAATTTCTTTAATTGTTAATTTTTCATAACAGGTGGTAATATATCACTTACAATATAGTTCACTATATTAGCATACCACGGTACATCCATTTCATCAATACTATATAACTGTTCATCAGAAAAATTTTCTAAAATTTCATTTACAGAATTAGTTAATATTTTTATTTCCATCCTAGACAAATGATCAGCTATTTGATTATCATTTCCCTTTCTATCAATCACAGTAAAATCAAACTCTTGATAATTAATCTTGGTTTAGCATCCTTCTTTTGTATTAAGTATTTAATAGTAGAATGATCTGTATGCACTATACATTTAGTTCCAATTAAATAAGACTAAGTTTATCGAAGGCATAAAATAATAGCCAATAACTCTCTTTCAGTAGTAGTATAATTAGTTTGAGCATCATTTAGAGTTTTAATAGCATAATATATAAATTTAAAAACTTTGTCATGTCTTTGTCCTAAAATAACCCCAATAATAAATTTTAATAAAACTTAATAAAACTAGCAAGATACAAGTTAGGATATTCAGTATTTAAATGTAGCACAAATCTTAATAAAACTAGCAAGATACAAGTTAGGATATTCAGTAGGTGATCCTCCAAACTGATTGTTTTGTGTCATTTAGATAATAGTAGGTTTAAGCTCAAATGAATTAGCAGCAACATCAGGATTTTGAATAGTTAAGTGAAGTTCATCTGCTGTCGGATTCACATAATCTCTTAAAAGTCTTTGTCAATTCTCATTTATTGGATTTTCTAAGTTATTTGCCATTTCTTTTAAATTTTTAATTTCTCTTTNTTAGGTCCCTTTCTTTCTCCTTGCATATGAGAATTAATTTTGTGGGATGAGACTGATTTAAAGATCTCTTTTTATTTTTAAAACATTGTGAAGATATTTTCACCTGTTCTTCATTGACTTTGCAAACTGGTCATTGTATTGTTAAAATTCATTGAGAAACATAATGACCTGGGAGGGATATGATTTCACCAACTAGTGAGTACCACATTTCATCTTGGACAGAGTCGTTACGATCACTTGAGGGGAGTCAAATAAATAGGGAATAAGTTTTGATGAGCGTAGAATTGATGTTTATAGGGTGACAGACTATATTATTTTACCAATTTAGTATAGAGTTTTGATTGTAAGGATCTCTAGTAGGTCCAATAGAGAGGGTATACTGGGTAATCTGAAAGTGAGAGGCTAGAATCTACTCAGCACTACTACACAAGCTGGTGAAAAACTCTAAGTTAGTCAATGTTCTTTGCAAGCACCGAGAGGGGGTAAGGAATAGTAATGCTCATATTTGGCAAAATACAACATTTTATCTTTTTCATTATTCAATTTCTACACTAATTAACATCTCTTTGCAAGGGTAAAGATCTTTTCATAATATTTCAAACTCTCTTTCAAAGTTTTTTAAACTGTGTTTCTCTTTAAACTTTATCAGTCTTTTATTATCTGCTTTTATTTTTTGCATAAATTTAGTGTTAAGCTGTCACCAATATTTTGAAAGTGTTTTCCTATTGTAATATCTGTAATTTAGATAGAAGTTTTGCAAGTCAATATTATAGAATTTTGGCTTTCCTTGTGGGATCGATACTGGGGTTTTTAAGGAAAATTCTATAGTACTTGAAACAATATTTATACTTGCGTATTAACCCTAGCGTGACATTTTATTATTTATTTTCATTGATTCACAGTAGCCGCTGAATATAATTTGAGCCAGGTTTTTGACAATCATTTGGAGTTCAAAAAATCTAGTAGTTGCGGGTTGGGTCAAGTTTTTACCACCGTTGTTGGGGAATCGACAAAATTTTTAACTTAAGAAACTTTATTTGAACTGTAGATTTATTTTAAGAAAATTAAAACTCAATTTTTTGCACTTATTTATTTTTATAAATTTTCAAAACATTAAAAATTTTGAAAAATAGAAAAATATAAAAAAATTGAAAAAAAAAAATCTAAAAAATTTTAAGTATTTTTAATTTGTTTAACTTGTTTTATTTTCTTAATTTTTACTTTTTGCATCTGTAGTTTAGAATCTTAAGGTTTAGTACCCTACAATTCTAAATTAGAATGAACAATTAGAAGAATTAGAAAAAAAAAAAGAACTTCACAATTTAGAAGAGATGACTAACAATTCACATAACAATTTTGAAAATTAAAATGTTGTAAATAAACATCAAACTGTACAAAGACCATTAAGGGATTACGCAAACCCTACAACAATTGAAATTCATTAAAGCATATAACCCCTAATGGAGCGGCTAACTCGTTCGAACTTAAACCTACTATTATACAAATAGTGCAAAATAATCAGTTTGGGGGAACACCATCTAAGAATCCAAATTTACATTTAATAAGTTTTCTAGAACTGTGTGATGCATTTAAATATGATGGCTTATCAAATGATGCTATTAGACTTAAAATTTTTCCTTTTCCATTAAGAGATAAAGTGTAGCTATGGTTAAACTCGCTAGCACCTAGATCTATTAGAACTTAGGGGGATTTATTATAGAAATTCTTGACTAAGTATTTTCCTCCTTAAAAAACTGCTAAGCTTAGAAATGATATTACTTATTTCACTCAATATGAAGGGCAATATACGAAGCCTGAGAAAGATTTAAAGAACTCCTCAAAAAGTCTCCACAACAAGCATTACCATACTGGTTAATCATTCAAACATTTTATAATGGGTTAGTAGGATCCCTTAGATCTATAATTGATACTGCTACTGGAGGTTCATTAATGTCTAAACCATTTGATGAACCTTATGTTTTAATTGAAGAGATAACTACTAATAGTTTTCAATGGTCCTAAAAAAAGCTAAATCATAGAAAAGTGGTCAATATTCATGATAATGATGCAATTTTAATAGTTGCATTTCAAGTGGCTAATTATCTAAAAAAATTGACCAAATTGGAATGAATTTTTATCAAACATTTCAAATGATTGATGAAAATTCAATAGGACAAATGATTGATTCTTAGACTTCATTATAAACTATAAATGCTATTAATAGACCCAATAACCCATATTCTAACTATTACAACCTAGGTTGGAAAAACCATCCTAATTTTAACTGGAGCAACAATTCTAGTGGTGGAAATCAACAACAGGGGAACAATCAAGTAAACCCGTTGAGAAATTAGGATAACCAGGATAGTTCTAACTACATACCTTCAATTCCTCTTGGTTTTTCAGCAATTTAAGGAAAATAAGTTATCTAGAGAAGAAGTGGTTTTACAAATCAGCAATCAATTACAAAGTTAAAGTGCAGCTATTTGAATCATTGAAAATCACCTGGGACAAACTGCTAATGCCCTTAATAATAGGCCTTAGGGAACTCTTCCCAGTAATGTTGAAATTAATCATAAAAATAAAAGTAAAGGACAAGAACAAGTTAAAGCTGTCCAACAAAGGAGTGGAAAGGAAATAAATGTTAGAGTTCAAACAGAGATTGAAGTTAAGAGATAAAATTCTGAAACTGAAAAACCTTCCTAAGAAAATAGAAACACCTTTCTCTTTAATGAAGATTAATTTAGAAAAATCACCACCTCCTTTTCCTTAAAGACTTAAGCAGCAAAAGTTGGATCAATTTTTAAGATTTTTTGAGATATTTAAGAAGCTTACAATAATATCCCATTTGCAGAAGCTTTGGAACAAATGCTAAGTTATGTCAAATTTATAAAAGAAGTTCAAAAATCATGAGGCTGTCGCACTTGGAGAAGTATCTAGTGCAACAATTCAGAAAAAGCTTCCTAAGAAACTTAAAGATCCAGAAAGTTTTACCATACCTTGTGCAATTGGGGAAAAATTTTGTGGAAAGACATTATGTGATCTAGGAGCAAGCATTAATCTCATGTCATTATCAATATTTAGAAGGTTAGGTTTAGGAGAGATATTTCCCACTACTGTAACCCTATGATCCCAATGTTCTATATATATGTTAAATGCAATGTATGCGATTATATGCTTAATTTCCTTAATAATGATTCTTATTTTGCAACAAAGCCAAAAACTTGATCCCAAGCAAAAAACTAGATAAATTTATCACTATGAAACAAATAAGAATAAGTTTATAATATTTAATTATGGGATACTACGCAAGTATATGTATCATTATCAAGTAATATAAAACTTTTGTTTAATCCCCAAATATCGAACCTACAGGGATAACAAACAGTATGCAACTTACAATATATATATATATATATATATAATAATAAAATTTTACTTTGCAAAATATTTGTACTTAAACTCTAGATGCTATAATAGGAATGAAAATTTGATTCTTTTTTTAAATTTTTGATAATTGAAAATAAAGTAAGCAACTAGTTAACTTAACAAAATACTTGCAAGATGAAGGCAATATAATTAAAATATTTTTTTCCTTATAATGAATCACTAGCAAGTATAAAAATTCTATTGTCGAAGTATTCTAATTGTGTTGTGTCAAATAAGAGCAATCATATTCTTTACTCTTACTAGAGATGCTATAATGAACATTGGCTAATCTATAGTTTGAATAGTCCTAAAGACCGGTTAGGTAGGGAAGATACTAGCTCTCACTCTAGAGTTCCATCTTCTCCCTCCACCTTGGGGCTACCATCTCGTATCAGAACCATAGAAGATACTTAGCCTGTCACTCTAAAGTCTTCTAATTCTACACCATTCAAAGTTTATTTCCATATTTATTTGCACTCAACCCCATGAACTACATTCTCATCCATGAAATCAAATATGATTNACATCTCGTATCAGAACCTAAAACTAAAAATCAAATTGAGGGCATTAGCCTGTCACTCTAAAGTTTTCTAATTCTGCACCCTTGAAAGTTTATTTTCATATTTATTTGCACTCAACCCCATGAACTACATTCTCATCCATGAAATCAAATATGATTCTTACCATTTGTTGACTGAGACAATACCATCTCGGATCTTACATGTTCTAACAACAAGTATTAACATCTTATTTGGCCAAATCAAGAAGTAAATGAAGTACAATGTTTTAAAATCATCATAACTTTTTCCAACATTAAGTTTAATACTTCACATGACTTCTATTCAATACTTAATCACTTATCACTTTAAGAAAAAAAAGAAAACTACTCAGAATTCGTAGAGAAAACACAACCACACTTGAATTTAAATGTAGAAATCATGCACAAAAATAAGAAGGCTAAATTAAAACCAAATGTAGTCACAAAGATAAACACTTATCTCAAATACTCTCTTTCAAGTGTCTTGAAGTTCTTTTGAATTCTCTTCCTTCACTCACAATACAAACTAAAAATCAAAATAAAAAGAAAAGGAGGCCGACGAAGTCGGTGATGGGCAGCGACGGCGGCTGTTACTTTGAATGGATGGATGATTGGCAGTTGGCTATGGTTGGCCTCTTCCTTTGATGATCTAAGTCTTCTTTAAAAAAAATATTTCTCCATTCAATGAATCTTCTAAAAGTTACCTCCTTTCAAAAGACAATTGAATGAATTTTTGTGTCAATAAACTATTTCTCACGTTTTTACCAAGAGTTGCTTCAAAAACCTCCTAAAAATTTGTCCAAATTCAATGAATCATCAAATAACTACTTATGACACTTAAGCACGGGGTACCTGACGCTTAGGCATGACTCTCTCTTTTTAACTGGCACGTAAGCACCAGTCCTGGGCGCTTAGGCGCCTCAGTTCATTTTTGCACCTTTTTCATTTTTACTCCAAATTTAATACTTTTTCACTTTTTTTACTATTTTTCATCCATTTGATTGTACCTGAAAGAAAAACACACAAATATCTTTCATTAAAGCATAATATCTCAAAAATAGGTATAAAAATGTGAACAAAAAAAATATATATTTTAAATGTATCAAAATCCCCCAAACTTAAAATGTTACTTTCCTCAAGTGACACTTCAATCTTTAAAAACTAAATAAGTAGACTATGCATATGAGTTTCTTTAGAAGTTTTTAAAATTTTTGATGTAGAAATATAGTAGTCCAATTTTTGATGTAGAAATGAGACCAACATAGAGTTTAGAAATTTTTAATGTAAAGAAGTCTGAAAATATGAGTTTCTATCTAGTTCAGAAATATTTTCAATTCTCCAAATATATATTTTAGGCATTCTATCATCTCCACTTAAAATTTTTTATCAAGCATAATTTTACTTACTATATTATATCCTTAAGCTTAAGAGTTTCTAAAGCCTTATACTTTAAAAAGATCAGATGTGGAACCAATTTTTGATTAGACACTAATACTCAAGATTCTCCTCCCTTTTTCAACTTTTCTTTTCTTTTTCTATTTTTTCTCCATTCTTTTTAGGCAATGATTACTATATCTTGATATGCCTTTAATGATTTTGAATTCCACTCTTCCTTTCCCAAAGCAAAGAGTTGATATATTTCCTTTATTTAAAAACATAATAATGATTTTGAAAATTATTTTCAATAAAAAAATTTAAGTTTTAAAAGTAAAATTCTAATTCTTCTATATTTTTCAAAAATGCAATTTCTCTTTTTAAAGATAGTTACACTATATTTATCATTTCCACACTAAAAATGTTTAACTTTAAGTTTTTCTTCAGTAGTATAAATTTTAACTAAATTCTCTTACTCATTTCTATACTCAAAGTTTTACTTCCCTAATATAACTTCATATACATGATCAATTTTCTTCAAATCAATATCAAATTTATTTTAAATACATTTGAGAACAAATAAATTTCAAGTTTTTTTTATAAAATTTTTCATCCCCTCCCTAAATTTAATTTTTTTAATAAAATAAAATATTTGAGCATCATATATATATATTGGCATGAATGAAACTTAAAAATAACATGCTAGCAGGAATTTTCTTACAACCTAAATATACAAGTACAAAATTTAAAAAGAGGAGTAAAAATTAAATTGATCAAATTTTAATTTACTTAATATATAGAGATTCATTAGAATTCTATGCAATTAAGGATAACATAAAAATCAAACAAACACATTACAAACATTCACAACTGCACATAAAGAAAATATCTAGTAGTAATTTGAAAATTTTAAACATGAAGTTTTTAAGTGAAAATTAGCAATATTATAAACCTTCCTAAGATTCAGAACAAAGTTCAACACAAACTAACTAAGTACACTAAATGACACAATTAACACAATTACCACCATAAAAATAAAAATAGATCATAGCAGTGTCTAACAAAACAAAATACAAAAAAATAATACTCAACAAATATAAATCAAAACACAAGAAAAGTTCAGTATAACTGCACCACAAACAATTCACAACAATACATAAAAAAATAACTAAACTAAACTGTAAAACTGGTCTAATCATTTTCTTCCTCAACACCACTCTCATCACTATGCCAAGTATTTGTTGGCTCATATGATGGATATCTCAGATAATGAGGGAAAACTACACTCTGGTTACCTCTCTTGAGGCTTTCTATAGATGAGTTGTATTCTTCAGCATAATCACTACGTCTTCTCATATATCCATCTAAATGCTCTGCAAAATTTTTTAAATTTAATACCTTTTCAGTGGTGTAAATGACATTATTTAATATCCTCTGCAATAGTTGTGACTGAGAATCTGATATAAAAGTCTGACCTTGTGATGTAGAAGCATGTGAAGTGGAAGCTCGAGATGTCGAAGCACCTGAAGTACTAGAAAATCCACCTCTGTAGCCAAAAATTGAATGATGTGAATAAGACTTCACATCCAAAGTAGTAATAGACTTGAGTGGCTGCAATATCTCCTCCCAGCTATCAAATCTAACTCCAGTCTGCTCACATAATGAAAAGATCAAGGATGCAAATCCTAAACCTGCAGTGGTAGCAGTAATGACAGAACTGGTAATAATAATATGAATCAAAGCTGCAATGTTGATGGGCTTGAACTATTGAATACAATAGTTCAAAGTTGCTTGATCACGGGTCACTTCACTAAGATGATTGGTAGGCAGCAGACAAACAAAATTAAAATAGTGTCAAACCTTTGATGGGGCATCTAACTTTAAAGTGGGGAAGTTGACTGTCATTTCATTGGTAATTTTCCATAATCCTCTTCCTCTAGTCAACGACGTAATAATCTCATCTAACTCCTCATTTGGACTATAGTTCAAATAAAAACATAAAGTACTCGGGGGCAAATGATAAAACTGATTTATTACCTCAGATGAGAAAGGCACTGTCTTTCCTCTAACCATGACTCCTTCTTTAGTCTCGAGGAGATTTGCATAGAACTCCCGAACAACAGAAATAGCCGCCAGAACAAAAAAACAACAAAATCGCTCACACTGGATGTGAACAATAAAATCCTCTACAGCTCCTCCCAGACTCTTGAAACAATGCTCAGGAATCAACTTGCTCGACTATAGTGCATCACTGTATCGATCCTGAGCTCTAGCACTAACAAACTTGCTTGAATCAAATTGAGCTTTTCCCTTGCTTCTCTTAATCCTAGGTGCCATTTCTAAATCACATAAAATTCGTAATAAATTTCTAATTCATCTCTAAATCATTAAAATTAACTCCTAAAAGCTTAAACTACCAAATCTATGTATTTTCCATATAATTTTCTCAAATTTTCACCATGAATAGTGATTTTCAGGTAGATCTATAATGTGTTCAAAATCCATAGTGAATATTGATGCACCAAAAATAGATGCATTTTTTGACCTATATTTTATATACATTTTTTGTGATATTGCACTTTAAAGGAATGCATTTTTTATGTTTTATTGCAGGTTGATAATTTTTAGCACTTGGTGCAAAAAGAAAGAAAAAAAGATAGAATTTGGAGTTAAAATGGCGTTTTGGAGAGAAATACTTAGCGTCGACGGTGCCAGCATGAAGGAAGGAGTCCGAAACAGTGGGGGTGCCAACGGCGCCAGACTTGACGCCGATGACACCATTTGACAGAGAGCACAAATTAATTTCGGGCCACTGGCGCTGACGACGCCATCGTGGGAGCCGACAACGCTGAAGTCGTTGCAGGGTAAAATTCTGGAAGATTCAACAAATTTGGATGCTTTTTGAATTGTTACTTGATACACCTCTTTGAAAACCAACATTATGCTCTATTTAGAGCGGAATTAATCAGAAAAATGAGTTCGCTAGTGTGTCATTGAGTTTTATTTAGTGTTTCGTTATGTGTATTGTGTAGTGTGGTGAGTCTAAGTGTGATTTCTCTTAAAAGTTGTTGGAGAGGTAGAGAAGTGAGAAATTTCTTCTTCACTACATCTTAAAGAGAGAATTAAGAGTCTTGTAAAGAGAGAAAGAGTACAAGAGGAGTTACAAGGGATTTGCTTTGAGGAAGAGTTAAAGATAAGTGATATTTGTTTATTATTATTATATAAACTTTCTCTTATTTATGAAATTCATATTTTGTCGTATCTTTCTCATGAGGTCTAAGTAGTTTTCTTTGTCTTTCTCCATGCTCTGAGATATGGTGAAATGAAGAGATAATTTGTATGTGCCAATTTTTAAATATAAAATAAACTGTGATGATTTTTTCACTTTGTTCTTAATTTACTTTTCATTTTGGCTAATTGAAGTGTTAACTATTGTGAAACCTACTTTCCGGGAAATGGAGTATGAGTTTCACAGTAAAGTGAGAATCAGATTCGATTCCATGAAGGAGTGTTTTGTTCATGGAATTGAGTGCAAATAAATAGGGAAATATATATATTACTGGGCAAGGAATTAGAGATCTTAAGGTGACAGACTAAAATCTCCAATTTGGTTGTAGTGTTTAAGAACTAAAGCGAGAGTTAGCCTTCAGGGGAAGGGAAGTGGGAGCTCTAGAGTGACATCTAGTATCCTCCCAGCTTAACCATGAATTTAGAGACTAAACTTAAGATTAGCCAACGATTCTTTTTGACACTTGACTGAGGGTAGAGAATTAAAGTTGATTATATTTAGCACAAGACAAATTTAAACCATTTATCTCTCTCATTTAACTAAAAACTCATTGCAGTGGGAAAGTAGTTTTCTTATATTTGATAACTTCATCACAAAAATATGGTTTAATAGTTATTGCTTAGCTTTGCTTTAAAGTTTTGTTAGTAGTTAGTAATTTAGTTTTGATAGCAACCTAAACATTTGAAAGTAGTATAGTAGATTTTCTTTATTATTTTGAATTTTGTGATTTAAATTTTCATTACAAATTTACACCTTCCTCGTGGGATCGTTATTTAGGGCTAAAACAGAAAGTCCTATATTACTTGATAACAATACGTATACTTGCGTAGAATTTTAACATAAATTGCTTCAATTTTTTTATTCATAAATAACAGATCCAATTTTTGGCATCGCTGCAAAGCAGAGTCAATTTTATTAATTTTACACATGTATAATTTTGGGATAAAGTTTTTGGCACCGTTGCCGGGAAGGTAACTGTAAATTAAATAGATTTGGTAAATTAGAAAATTTAGCGATAAAGTAAATAAAATATATATTTTTTTAAAATTTAAGAGCACTTTTAAGAAATTTTTGCTCATTATATTTGTTTATGTGTAGTATTGGATCTGAAGGTTTAGTACCTTACGATTCCAAATTAGAGCGTACTATTAGAAAAGTTCAAAACAACAAAAATAAATTAGAAATTTGAACAAAATGGCAAATAACTTAGATAATCAAATAAATGAAAATCGACAAAGACCTTTAAAAAATTATGCTAATCCTACAACAGATGAACTTCACTTGACTATTCAAAATCTTGATGTTCCAGTTAATTCATTTGAGCTCAAACCTGCTATTATCCAAATGGTATAAAATAATTATTTGGAGGAACACCTACTGAAGATCCTAACTTACATTTTGTTAGCTTTCTTGAAATATGTGCTACTTTTAAATATCATGGAGTGTTTAATGATGTTGTCAGGCTTAAACTTTTTCCTTTTTCTTTAAGGGACAAAGCTAAAGCTTGGTTAAATTCATTAGCACCTGGATCTATCCGAACTTAGAGAGAACTATTAAATTAGGATTTCCTTAATTGTTTAGATTTACGGATTGATTCACCAGATTGTTATAATTATTTCAACTAAAATTAGGGTGATTTTTCCATCTAGGGTTAAAATAATTAGAATGGGGATTGTTATTTCAATTATTTATAGCGTTTAAAGTTTTATAAAATTATTGAGTATCAATAATCTGTCCTAGTAAAATTTTCCTTAATGCTGGGGGTATTTGAGAATAGTTCACTCATATTTGATCAATCTTTTTAGAAATAACAACAATTTGAGATGCTAAAATAGACATTACATCAGAATAATAAATATTGGCTACTCTCTTAGGATTTACCCTTTCAGAGGGCCATTGAAAATTATAATTAGTCATTTCCTCAATTAAAAAATATGTTTCAAAAGGTTTTGACATTAACGATCCACCCGCAGAAGCATTTATAATAGATCTTAATGATCCTACTAATACATTATAAAAGGTTTAAATTATTAACCAATCTGGCAAAACATANCTAAAATAGACATTACATCAGAATAATAAATATTGGCTACTCTCTTAGGATTTACCCTTTCAGAGGGCCATTGAAAATTATAATTAGTCATTTCCTCAATTAAAAAATATGTTTCAAAAGGTTTTGACATTAACGATCCACCCGCAGAAGCATTTATAATAGATCTTAATGATCCTACTAATACATTATAAAAGGTTTAAATTATTAACCAATCTGGCAAAACATAATGTGGACATTTTCTAAGAAGATCTTTAAATCTTTCCCAGACTTCATATATCGATTCCTCTTAAAACTGACAAAAAGATGTAATATCATTTCTAAGCTTAGCGGTTTTCGAGGGTGAAAAATATTTAGCCTAAGAATTTTTGTGCTAGTTCTCCCCAAGTTCTAATAGATTCAGGTGCTGATGAATTTGACCAAGCCTTGGCTTTATCCCTTAATGAAAAAAGAAAAAGTCTAAGCCTAACAACATCATTAGACACTCCGTCATCACAATTTTCAAGAAAAATAGCAAGATGTAAGTTAGGATCTTCAGTAGGTGATCCTCTAAACTGATTAATAGGTGATCCTCCAAACAGATTATTTTGTGTCATTTGGATAATAATAGGTTTAAGCTTAATTGAATTAGCAACAACATCAGGATTTTGAATAGTCAAGTGAACTTCATCTGCTGTCGGATTTGCATAATCTTTTAAAGGTCTTTATCGATTCTCATTTATTGGATTTTCTAAGTTATTCGCCATTTCTTTTAAATTTTTAATTTCTCTTTGTTGTTTTCAAAATTTTCAAATAGTACGTTATAACTCTGAATCGTAAGGTACTAAGCCTTCAGAACCAATATTTCACATAAACAAATAAAGTAAGCAAAGTAAAATTCTTTTTTTTAAAAAAAACTCTTAAATAAATTTCTTTTTGGATTTTTGATTATTTTTGATTATTTTTTATTTTTATATATTTTTATATTATATATATTTTCTCTAAATTTCCTAATTTATTAAAACTATTTAATTTACCTAAATTTAAGCGTTAACTTCCCCAACAACGACGCCAAAAACTTGATCTCGATTGTTTTATATGTAAGGATTTATGAAGTTGACACCACTACAACGCCAAAAACTTGATCCTTGTATGAAAAGTAAGTTGTGTAAAATATATATAATTATAGACAATTAATAATGAGATTCTACGAATTATATGTATCATTATCAAGTAATAAAGGACTTTCTATTTAAGCCCCAAATATCGATCCCACAGGGAAGGTGTAAATTGACAATGATAAGTTTTACTAAGAAATTTACAGAAAATCAAACAAAATCAGTGTCACTAATTTTGAATGTTGAGATGTTATCAAAACTAAAGTAATTAACTATTAGAAAAACAAAAATGCAAAGTTTAAAAAGTAAATACTAATTTACTAACTATTTTTATGTAATTAAGATTTCTTATGTGAAAAAGCATCATTCCCACTACAATGAGGTTATGGTGAAATGAGATGAGATAAATGTTTATAATATGTATTGTGCTAAATAGGAGCAATTATAATTCTCTAACCTGATACAATGCATAGAAAATCATTGGCTAATCCTAGATTTAGTCCCTAAATATGTGGCTAGGCTAGGAGGATACCGACTCTCAGCCTTCCTCCTGAAGACTAACTCTCGCTTTAATTTTTAAACACTAAGACTGAATTGAGAATTTTAGTCTGTCTCCCTAAAAATTCTCCAATTCTACACCCAACAAAGAATATTTTCCTATTTATTTGCATTTAATTCCATGAACAAATTTCTCCTCCATGTAATCAAATGTGATCCTCACTCTGTTGTAGAACTCATACTCCATTTCCCGGATCATATGTTTCACAACATATAAACAAATTTCTCCTTCATGAAATCAAATGTGACCCTCACTCTGTTGTAGAACTCATACTCCATTTCCCGGATCATATGTTTCACAATATATTTTAATTGTTATAGAACTCATACTCCATTTCCCGGATCATATGTTTCACAACATATTTTAACAATTCAATTGGCCAGATTTAAAAACTAAATTAAGTTCGGAGTTGAAAAATCATCACAATTTATTTTATATTTTAATTATGCCACATTGAAAAGTAAATTAAATTCGGAGTTGAAAAATCATCACAATTTATTTTATATTTTAATATTGGCACATAGTAAATTAAGAGTGGAGTTGAAAAACCATCACAATTTATTTTAAATTTTAACATTGGCTTTCGGAGTTGAAAAATCATCACAATTTATTTTACAATTTAATATTGGCACATTTATATTATCTTTGGAGTTGAAAAATAATCACAATTTATTTTATATTTTAATATTGGCACATCCATATTATCTCTTCATTTCTGGAGTTGAAAAATCATCACAATTTTTTTTATATTTTAATATTGGCACATCCATATTATCTCTTCATTTCACCATATCTCAGAGTACAATTTATTTTATATTTTAATATTGGCACATCATATTATCTCTTCATTTCACCATATCTCAGGAGAAAAATAAAGGAAACTACTCAGACTTCTATGAGAAAGACACAACTAAACACAAATATCATATATAAAAGAAAGTTCATACAACACTAATAAACAAACAAAACTTATTTGAAACTCTTTCTCAAAGCAAATCCCTTGTAGCCTTTCCTTAAAAATGCAGAAAGAAGATATCTTTAACTTTTCTCCTTCTCCAAAACTCTTATAGAAAGTTTCACATTAAATCTCACCTCACAAACTCTAAACTATAAAAGAAAAATCACTAATGGACTCCAATATGGTGGTGGAATAAAGATGGATTATGAAGAATGGCGATAATAGAGCGTGGTAAAAAATTTTGGAGCGAAAAGGAGTCCCTTTTCTGATGAATTTCGGCCCCAAATAAAGCCCAAGGTCGGTTCTCCAAGAGGTGCCTCTAAAAACTCTTCAAAAAATGTCCAAATACATCAAACCTTCTAGAAATGGGGGCTGAACTACCTTTGACATTGTCAGCGCTAGTTCTAGCACTGTCGGCACTGAGTAAAAATTTCAGCTGTTCTGTTGTTCTGCGTCGTCGGCGCTACCCTTGGCGTGGTCAGCGCTGAGTACTTCTTCAAAAATGTCATTTTGACTCCAAATTCCATCCTTTTTTATTGCTTTTTTTCTTTAAGTCCTAAAAATCAACAACCTGCAAGAAAACATCAAAATACCTTCCATTAAGGTGCAATATCACCAAAAATAAGTATAAAATATTCTAAAAATGCATATATTTTTGGTGTATCAAAATCCCCAAAAATTGCATGTTACTTGTCCTCAAGTAACTCCTCTACCACATAAAAATATGACTTATGATAAAGAATTTAACTTCTAGACTTCCATATTTAAGTTCTCTAAACATAATAGTATAACTTAAGAAAAATTCAAAATAACTCCAATTAATACTAAAGGTGCTAGGATATTCAGAATTAAGTCTGAGATTTCTAATCCTCTATTTACTTCAAGAAAAATTACAAATTGTCATATTAAAGTCACTTAGAAAATTCATATGAAAAAGAACTTCATAAAACTTTAATAATCATTAAGCTAATACTTAAATAAAAAGTTTAGAAAATGTGTCCAAGTCTTTTTCCTTAAGTTGATTTAAGTGAAGCCAATTTTAATAAGGCATCTTCTCAAGTTTCTCCCCACATATTTTTTCTTTTTTTCTTCTTTTTTTTACTTTTCAGGATCATTTTTAATCCCCTTTTTCTTTTCTTTCTTCTTATCCTTTTTTTTATGTATGTGAGGATTATTATATCTGGATAGCCTTTAATGATTTTGAACTTTATTATCCTCTTTTTAAATTTAAAACTTTTTCATTTCTTCACTTAAAAATTTTATATTAACTTAAAAATTGCATAAAGTTTAATTCTTTTCTTTATACATGAACCTTTTAAGATTTTTAATACTTCCAAAATAAAAATTCATTTACTTAAAATAGAAAAAACATAGTCTTATCTCTTTTACTAAATATCTTAGTCTCTAGAATTAATCTTTATTATTGAAAATGTTTTTCTTAATTTTACTATATATTTAGAAACATAAATATAGTTATCCAAAGTTAACCCCTAATACCAAAGGTCATGTTAAATTTAAGATTTTTGAAACTATAGTTAAGTGAGGACAAATAAAATTAAGTTCTCTCTTTTCTTTTTAAAAATAATTTTTCTCCCCCGCCCCCCAAACTTAAATTTTCTTAAAAAGATTTACATGAAGTACTTTAAAAATAAAAGCGTGAAAGAAAGCATTAAATACATAAAGAAAATTCATACCTGTTGAAGATTCTGTTTTTTACAAATAAATTTTGAAATATTGCAGGTGTTAATATGAAAAACTACAAGACTTAAAACATTAAATTGCACATAATATGTATAAAATTTGCTGAGAAAGAGTTGATCACAATAAATATAACAAAGTGCTGAAACTAACAATAGAACGAAACAAAATTCTAAAAATAAAAACAATTTTACACATTACAGATTCACATTACACCATAACAACAGAGTCTCAACAATATCACAAAATAAACAATACAATCACAAAGTACAACACAAACAAACAAACAAAAAGATTACCAATCATCATCTTCTTCATCATTAACATGTAACTTCTGCTGCTGATATGGAGTATAAAAATAGGGTCAATAAAGAACTGAACTGTATGATCACCCCTCAGGTATTTCACTAAAGCATCCAAATTTTGCGACTTTCATTTTTAGTTCAATTTAATTTCAACTTTTTCTCCAATACCAATATTTGACTTAATTTATAATAAATGTAATTGTGTAGGATTATTATCTACTAATATATAAGACACTTAGCAAACAAAATAGTAATACATAAACAGATATGTATGGGTTGCCTCCCACAAAGCGCTTGGTTCAACGTCGTCAGCCCGACACACCATTTGTTTAGTTGGGTTGACTTAACATTAAAACATCTTTAAATTGAGGTATGTGCCCTTCATAATAATGTTTTAGACGATGCCCATTAACTTTAAATACCTTTCCAGTGTTAGGATCTTTAATAACAATAGTTTCATAATGATAAACTTTAATCACTTTAAATGGTCCTAACCATCTAGATTTCAGTTTTCCTGGAAAAAATCTCAATCTTGTATTATATAATAGAAATTTTTGTCCAGGTTCAAATTTCTTTTGAATAATCTTTTGATCATGCCATATTTTCATTTTTTCTTTATAGATTTTTGCATTATCATATGTTTCATTTCTTACTCAAGTTCATTGAGTTGCAAAAACCTTTTCTCACCAGCATCCTTTAAATTAAAATTAAACTCTTTAATAGCCCAAAATGCTTTTCTTAAGTTCATTGAGTTATAATAATCTTTTCTTTCCAGCATCTTTTAGATTAAAATTAAATTCCTTAATAGCCCAAAATGCTTTATGCTCTAATTCTACTAGTAAGTGGCATGTTTTTCCAAATATCATTTTGTATGGGGACATTCCTATAGGAGTCTTATAAGCAGTTCTATATGCCTATAATGTAGTATCTAGTCCAGCAGACCAATCCAATTTATAAAGATTTACAATTTTTTTCTAAAATACGTTTAATTTCATGATTTAATTTCTCTACTAGACTGCTAGTCTGAGGATGATAAGCAGTAGAGAATATATGCATAATATCATATTTCTTAATTAATTTTTCAATTCTCTTATTCCTAAAATGAGATCCTCTATCAGTAATAATTATTCTCGGCATTCCATATCTTGTAAAAATATTTTTAATTAAAAATTTAGAAACATTTCGAGCATCACATCTGGGTAGAACAATAACTTCAATCCATTTGGACATATAATCAACAACAAGTAATATATATATAAGTTTCCAAATGAAGGCATAAAT
>JXCR01141219.1:17872-28435 GCA_002079205.1 Phalaenopsis hybrid cultivar
TTATCTCTAACTTTCCTAATTTATCAAAACTATTTAATTTACCTAAATTTAACCGTTAACTTCTCTGGCAGTGACGCCAAAAACTTGATCCCGATTGCTTTATATGTAAGGATTTATGAAGTTGACACCACTAGAACGCCAAAAACTTGATCGTTGTATGAAAAGTAAGTTGTGTAAAATATATATAATTATAGGCAATTAATATGGGATTCTACAAAGTATACATATCGTTATCAAGTAATAAAAGACATTCTATTTAAGCCCCAAATATTGATCCCACAAGGAATGTGTAAATTGACAATGATAAGTTTTACTAGAAAATTTACAGAAAATCAAACGAAATCACTGTCACTAATTTTGAATGTTGAGATGCTATCAAAACTAAAGTGATTAACTATTAACAAAACAGAAATGCAAAGTTTAAAAAGTAAATACTAATCTACTGACTATGTTTATGTAATGAAGATTTCTTATGTGAAAAAGCATCCTTCCCAATACAATGAGGTTCTGAAATGAGATGAGATAAATGTTTATAATATGTATTATGCTAAATAGGAGCAATTATAATTCTCTACCCTAATATAGTGCATAGAAAATCATTGGCTAATCCTAGATTTAGTCCCTAAATCCGTGGCTAGGCTAGGAGGATACCAACTCCCACTCTAGAGCTCCCACTTCCCTTCACCTGAAGGCTAACTGTCGCTTTAGTTTTTAAACACTAAGACCGAATTGGAGATTTTAGTCTGTCACCCTAAAGAGTATCCAATTCTACACCGAACAAAGAATATTTCCCTATTTATTTGCACTTAATTCCATGAATGAATTT
Source organism: Phalaenopsis hybrid cultivar (assembly GCA_002079205.1). Taxonomy (NCBI): domain Eukaryota; kingdom Viridiplantae; phylum Streptophyta; class Magnoliopsida; order Asparagales; family Orchidaceae; genus Phalaenopsis; species Phalaenopsis hybrid cultivar. The sequence goes on from JXCR01141219.1 coordinate 18,699, forward strand.
CTCCTCCATGAAATCAAATGTGATTCGCACTCTGTTGTAGAGCTCATACTCCATTTCTCGGATTATATGTTTCACAACATATTTTAACAATTCAATTGGCCAGATCAAAATGTAAATTATGCTTGGAGTTGAAAAATCATCACAATTTATTTTATATTTTATTAATGACAAATCATATTATATCTCTTCAATTCACCATATCTCAAAGTAGGTAGAATGATAGAGTGAAATACGTAGAATTCATGAGAAAGACACAATAAAACACAAATTTCATATATAAAAGAAAGTTCATACAACACTAATAAAGAAAAAAAAAATTATCTTAAACTATTTCTCAAAGTAAATCCCTTGTATCCTTTCCTTAAAAATGCAGGAAGAAGACATGTCTCACTTTTCTCCTTCTCCAACACTCTTACAGAAAGTTTCACACTAAATCTCACCTCACAAACTCTAAACTATAAAAGAAAAATCACTAATGGACTCCAATATGGTGGTGCAATGAACATGGATTATGAAGAATGGAGAAAATGGAGCGTGGTGGAACGTTTTGGAGCAAAAGGGAGTCCCTTTCCTGATGAATTTCGGCCCCAAATAAAGCCCAAGGTTGGTTCTACAAGAGGTGCCTCCAAAGACTTTTCAAAAATCATCCAAATACATCAAACTTATAGAAACGAGGGCTGAACCGCCTTTGGCGCCGTCGGCGCTAATTCTGGTGTTGTCGGCACTGAGTAAAAATTTCAGGTGTTCTGTTGTTCTGCGGGGTCGGCGCTGCCCTTGGCGCGGTCGGCGCTGAGTACTTCTTAAAAAACGTCATTTTGACTCCAAATTCCATCCTTTTTGCTTCCTTTTTGCTTTAAGTCCTAAAAATCAACCAACCTGCACAAAACATCAAGATACCTTCCATTAAGGTGCAATATCAGCAAAAATAAGTATAAAATATGGGTCTAAAAATGCATATATTTTTGGTGTATCAACTATCACAAACATTTTTAGCTAAATATTTTCCACCCTAAAAAACTGCTAAGCTTTTAAATGATATTACACCTTTTTGTCAGTTCAAAGGGAAATCAATATATGAAGCTTGGGAAAGATTTAAGGATCTCTTTATGAGATGTCCACACCATGCTTTACCAGATTGATTAATAATTCAAACTTTTACAATAGATTAGTAGGATCACTTAGATTTATTATAGATGCCGCTACAGGAGGATCATTAATGTCAAAACCTTTTGATGAAGCATATTCTTTAATAGAGGAGATGACTACTAATAATTTTCAATGGCCCTCTGAACGAGTAAATCCAAAGAGAGTAGCTAGTATTCATGATTATGATGCAATGTCTATTTTGGCATCTCAAATTGTTGCTACATCAAAGAAGATTGATCAAATTGGAGTGAAATATTCTCAAATACCACCAGTGTTAGAGGAAAATTCACTAGGATAAATAATTGATATTCAATCATCATATGAAACTATGAATGCTATAAATAATAGAAATAATAATTTTTATTCTAATTATTATAATCCTGGATGGAAAAATCACCCTAATCTTAGTTGGAATAATTATAATAATTCGGTGAATCCCTGAAGAAATTCAAATGACCAAGGGAACCTTAACTATAGACCTTGCTATCCTCCTAGATTTAACAATAACTCATAAGTTAAGAAGAAGAAGTTGGCTATGGAAGAAGTGATGTTGAACATGGAAAATCAAATAAAAAATCAAAGAGCTGCAATTAAAAATTTTGAAAATCAATTAGGACATATTGCTACTACACTTAGTAACAGACCTTTAGGAATTCTTCCTATCAATATTGAAGTTAATCTAAAAGATCAAAATAAGGAGCAAATTAAAGCTATTCAATTATAAAGTGGAAAAGAAGTGGAGACAAGAATCCAAAGAGAAACTGAAGTTGAGAAGAAGGTGGAAATTGAAAGCGACAATGATGAAAATAAACTAATAAAAATTTCTTTAGAAAACCCGCCACCTCCGTTTCCTCAATGATTGAAGCAGAAGAATAAAGGTAAAAAATTTACATTTTTTTTAGAAATCCTTAAAAAATTAACGATAAATATTCCTTTCATTGAGGCTTTGGAACAAATGCCAAGTTATGTGAAATTTATGAAGGATATACTAAACAAGAAGAGGAAGTTTGTAGATCACGAGACCGTTGCACTCAGTGAAGAGTGTAGCTCAATCATTAAGAAAAAGCTTCCTGAAAAGTTAAAAGATCCTGGTAATTTTACTAGACCTTATGCTATTGATGAGAATTTTTTTTGGAAAAGCCTTATGTGATTTAGGAGCTAGTATTAATCTTATGTTTCTATCAATTTTTAAACATTTAGATTTAGGAGAGATTTCCCCTACTACTGTAACCCTTTAATTAGCTGATCGATTAATAACTTATCCTAAAGGAGTTATAGAAGATGAATTAGTGAAAGTGGATAAATTTATTTTTCTTGTAGATTTTATTATATTAGATATGGAGGAAGATAAAAAGATTCCTATTATTTTGGGGAGACCAAAACTTGGAATAGGGAGAGCTATGATAGATGTGTAAAAAGGAGAATTAATAATGAGAGTCAATGATTAAGAAGTAACATTTAATATAATAAAAGCTATGAAATATCCTACAATAGAAAAAGATAATGAATGTTTTAGAATAGAAGTTACTGATTATCTAAGTAATGAGCAAATTAAGGGAATGTTTGAAGAAAAACTAAGGCAAGAAGAGAATTATGAGAATGAAAATGAAATAAAAATGAGAATTTAGATTATGTTCATGAAAAAATTGAAATTTTGGACCTTTTGGAAAATGATAATAAAAATCTTATTCCTTCAAGTATTAAACCATCTGAACTTGAACTGAAAGTATTAACTGTCCCTTTAAAATATGCGTTTTTAGGAGATTCAAATACATTGCCTGTTATTATATTTTCTGATTTGACTAAAATTCAAGAGCAAGAATTAGTGGAAATGTTGAAAAGAAATAAGAAGGCCTTTGGATGGACTTTAGCAAATATTAAAGGAATCATTCCTTCAATTTGTATGCACAAAATTCTATTGAATGAACAATATGAACCTGAACCAGATCCTCTGAGGAGATTAAAATCGATAATAACAAAAGTTGTTAAAAAGGAAATCTTAAAATGGTTAGATGCTAGAATTATATATCCTATTTCAGACAGTGCTTGGATAAGTCAGATCCACTGTCTTTCAAAGAAACGAGGAGTGACAGTTGAAGTAAATGAGAAAAATGAATTAATTCCAACAAGATAAGTTTATGACTGATGAATTTATATAGACTATAAAAAATTAAATGTAGCCACCAGGAAAGATCATTTCCCTTTATCATTTCTAGACCAAAGGATGGATAGATTGGCTGGGCAAAAATATTACTGCTTTTTAGATGGATATACCGAGTATCATCAAATTCCAATTGCTCTTGAGGATCAAGAAAAAACAACATTTACAAGATCTTATGGAACATTTGCTTTTTATAGGACTATGTAACACATTTGCGACATTTCAAAGATGTATATTGTCAATTTTTTATAATTTAATTGAATGTGGAATGAAATTATTTATGGATGATTTTCTTTATTTGGAGAATTATGCTTAAATAATTTAGAAAAAGTTCTGGAACTATGTGACAAAAATCAACTTAGTACTACTTTGGGAAAAATGTCAATTTATGGTTGTAGGAGGAATTGTAATTGGGCATAAAATTTCTTAAAATGACATGGAAGTAGATCCAACAAAAATTCAAGTTATTGCGAAATTACTGCCTCCTACTACAGTTAGAGGGGTAAGAAGTTTCTAGGACATGCTGGTTTCTATAGACATTATATATTATTTTTTTCAAAAATTACTAAGCCATTATATCAACTTTTAGAAAAGGATACAAAATTTAATTTTAATGAGGAATGCATAAAAGCATTTGAATTACTGAAAGAAAAATCATTTACTGCTCCTATAATAGTTCCACTTGATTGGGAGAAATCATTTGAAATAATGTGTGATGCTAGTGATCATGTTATTGAAGTTGTTTTAGGGCAAAGGTATAACAAAGTTTTTAAAGTGATATATTATGCTAGTAAAACTCTAAATGATGCTTAAATTAATTACACCACTACTGAAAGAGAGTTGTTAGCTATTGTTAGTGTCTTTGATAAGTTTAGATCTTACTTAATTGAAGTTAAATGTATAGTGCGTTTAGACCATTGTGCTATCAAATATTTGATGCAAAAAAGGGTGCTAAAATCAGATTAATTAGATGGATACTCCTGCTGCAAGAGTTTGATTTTCTTACAAGGATCAATTATTTTTAAATCTATTATGAGTATTATAATGAATGAGCTTATAAGTGGACTGGTGCGATCTTCTTACTTTGCAATCAATTTCAAGTACCATGAAAGTTAGGAGAAAGAGTTATTACCCTGTGGGCCCATGGATCCTATTGATGCAAACTATATTGGGAATGAAAACAAAGCGTTGGACATTATCTTGGATCAATCATCACATGCTTTGACTCCCTTAATGCCCTATATAGTTATAAGTTCACAAGTTTTGGAGAAGAAAATAAAGAAGATAGAAAGAAAACTTCAAAATATCTTAAATGTGATAGGAAATCTTACTTACCTTTTCGATCACATAGATTGGAGGATGAAGGAACACTTTGATCATACAGGACATATTGAAGCAGGTTTGGTGTAGATGTTTAAGAAGAATGAATGAATCAATGAAAATTTGACTGATCAATTCTCGTACCGACCATTCTACAATTTGTACGTACATTACTAGTCTATGGGAAATATTAAAGGAGGAGACTGTACTGAAGATGAAGAAGAGTAATTGAAGAAGTTAGACTTTCCATTATTTAAAATTAATTATGTTTTTAATGTAATTGTGTAGGATTTGCTTTGCTTTGAAACTCCTATCACTTTAATTGTATGAATAGTTTAATTTTCAGTGTTCTAGTGTTGTGGCTTGATTTCAACGTTGAATGTGTTAGTGGGAATAAAAATTTGTGTTTGTAAAAATTTGAAATTTCATATATAAAAGTTGGTTTTGTGTTGTTTATAAAAACACTTATTTGTGGACTATTTAAGAATGAATATTATTGTTTAAAGAGATTAATTAGACTTTGGAGTGAATTGGTAATAAGTGATGTGCAAAAATAATGGAAATTGAATATTTTTGGCACTGGCACTGACGGCTCCAGCATGGGCACCGACGGCACCCAAGACCTGAAAGTCCCCAAATACTTTGAAATTTTGTGAAGTGCTTCGGTCACCTTCAACCTTAGGTTTACACCCCTAGGGCTTACAAAAACATGGATTTAAAGGGATTAGAAGACAAAAGAAGTTTTGATTTCATCTTCTCTCGGCAAGAAGTTTGGATTTCGTCTCCACCAAGGATTTCTCCTACATTACCGAGATCCAAAATTTTAAAATTTTTTAAGGAGATTTTGAGAAAATCCTTTAGTGAAGAACTCTTACTTAGTGGATTTAAGATTACAATGTTCTACATTGTGGTTTTCAAAATTTTTGAAATTTATTTGCATTTTATCATTTTTTTCTTTCTTTTGAAGATTGCAACCAAGGACGAGCAAAGTAAAGAGAAAATTGGAATATGATGACCAAAGATTCATCAACTTCAAAGATAGCATTCATTTCAATAGTCTACTGAATACAAAGAAAATAATTTTGAATCGAGATTTCAAAAATTTGGGTGGTGAAGTCGATAGATTGATTGTTGCTCGACAGTGGGATAATTTCTGTTACTTTTCTGTCGAGACTGTTATTGGTATAGTCATGGAGTTTTATGTCAATTTTAAAGAGCCTTCTGATGACCATGTCTATGTTCCTGGTAAAATAGTTGAGTTTACCCCATGGAGGATTCATGAAATTTATCAGTTGCGAGGAGCATTTCACTGTGAGTAAAACACATTCTCTGCTACGAACGAGGCTCTGGATGGAGTTATTTCATTTTTTACTGATGGAAGAGGAGCTGGGAAGGTGAAGAATAAGGTTATGTTAAAAGTAGTATCAAAGGCCTGACATTACTTTATATCTGCCAGAATGATAACTACAAACCACCATAGCAAAGTTACTAAGGATAGAGCCATCCTGAACTTTTGTATCCAACAGATGGGCAGTCTAAATGTTGGCTCTATAATCTATAAGGACATTTGTTTTATTGCTCAGGGTAAGACGACTGGTGGTTTAGAACACCCTGCCATTATTTTCACATTATGTAAGCAACCAAGAGTTGATTTTAGAATTGTTGAGGAGAGGATTGAGCCTCTTAAACCTATTGAGCCAGCAAATATTAAAACCTATGAATCTCATGTTGGATGGAGAACGGTAAGTAGGAGTAGGGATATTCCTTCTACTTCTAGTACCCCTACTCTCCAGGGACTTATGGAATAGGTGATGAACCAATAAAGAGATATCTTAAGGATAAAGAATAGGATTGAAAATATGGAGGCCAGAAATGCACATAATGATAATTTAACAAAACATAAGTTTGAATATGATGTTGCATATGAAGATGCTATGGTTAGATACATGACGGGTGACCACTCACTACAGTTTCCTAGTCACCCTATCTTTACCCCTTATCAACAACAGAACTTTGATATAGAAGAAGAACATGATGATGAAGAAGAGGATGAGTGAAGATGTCTGCTTAGTCATAATTCTAATCTTTTATTTAGTTTATAGTCTGTTGCACTTTGTTATTGTTATTGTTTAGTTGTAGAATGTGATACTTTGATTTGTATTGAATGTTTTGTTGTNATGATGAACTAGTAAGGAGATATCTTAAGGATAGAGAATAGGATTGAAAATGTGGAGGCCAGAAATGCACATAATGATAATTTAACAAAACAAAAGTTTGAATATGATGCTGCATATGAAGATGCTATGGTTAGATACATGAGGGGTGACCACTCACTACAGTTTCCTAGTCACCCTATCTTTACCCCTTATCAACAGCAGAACTTTGATATAGAAGAAGAAGATGATGATGAAGAAGAGTATGAGTGAAGATGTCTGCTTAGTCATAATTCTGATCTTTTATTTAGTTTATAGTTTGTTGCACTTTGTTATTGTTATTGTTTAGTTGTAGAATGTGATACTTTGATTTGTATTGAATGTTTTGTTGTGAACTATGGCATGTAGAGCTGTTTTTAAATTGAAATTTATTTTAGTACTTTATTGTAATTATTTTTAGTTAACTCTTTCTCAGAAAATATTATATATATATATATATATATATATATATATATTATGTGTTATNACTGATGAATTTATATAGACTATAAAAAATTAAATGTAGCCACCAGGAAAGATCATTTTCCTTTACCATTTCTAGACCAAAGGATGGATAGATTGGCTGGGCAAAAATATTACTGCTTTCTAGATGGATATACCGAGTATCATCAAATTCCAATTGCTCTTGAGGATCATGAAAAAACAACATTTACAAGCTCTTATGGAACATTTGCTTTTCATAGGACTATGTAACACATCTGCGACATTTCAAAGATGTATATTGTCAATTTTTTATAATTTAATTGAATGTGGAATGAAATTATTTATGGATGATTTTCTGTATTTGGAGAATTATGCTTAAATAATTTAGAAAAAGTTCTGGAACTATGTGAAAAAAATCAACTTAGTACTAATTTGGGAAAAAAATGTCAATTTATGGTTTCAGGAGGAATTGTAATTTGGCATAAAATTTCTGAAAATGACATGGAAGTTGATCCAACAAAAATTCAAGTTATTGCAAAATTACTGCCTCCTACTACGGTTAGAGGGGTAAGAAGTTTCTAGGACATGCTGGTTTCTATAGACATTATGTAATATTTTTTTCAAAAATTACTAAGCCATTATATCAACTTTTAGAAAAGGATACAAAATTTAATTTTAATGAGGAATGCATAAAAGCATTTGAATTACTGAAAGAAAAATTATTTACTGCTCCTATAATAGTTCCACCTGATTGGGAGAAACCATTTGAAATAATGTGTGATGCTAGTGATCATGCTATTGGATTTGTTCTAGGGCAAAGGTATAACAAAGTTTTTAAATTGATATATTATGCTAGTAAAACTCTAAATGATGCTCAAATTAATTACACCACTACTGAAAGAGAGTTGTTAGCTATTGTTCGTGTCTTTGATAAGTTTAGATCTTACTTAATTGAAGTTAAATGTATAGTGCGTTTAGACCATTGTGCTATCAAATATTTGATGCAAAAGAAGGGTGCTAAACCCAGATTAATTAGATGGATACTTCTGCTGCAAGAGTTCAATTTTATTACAAGGATCAACTATTTTTAAATCTATTATGAGTATTATAATGAATGAGCTTATAAGTGGACTGGTGCGATCTTCTTACTTTGCAATAAATTTCAAGTACCAAGAAAGTTAGGAGAAAGTGTTATTACCTTGTGGGCCCATGGTTCCTATGGATGCAAAATATATTAGGAATGAAAACAAAGCGTTGGACATTATCTTGGATCAATCATCACATGCTTTGACTCCCTTAATGCCCTGTATAGTTATAAGTTCACAAGTTTTGGAGAAGAAAATAAAGAAGATAGAAAGAAAACTTTAGAATATCTTAAATGTGATAGGAAATCTTACTTACCTTTTCGATCACTTAGATTGGAGGATGAAGGAACACTTTGATCATACATGACAGATTGAAGCAGGTTTGGTGTAGATGTTTAAGAAGAATGAATGAATCAATGAAAATTTGACTGATCAATTCTCGTACCGACCATTCTACAATTTGTACGTACATTACTAGTCTATGGGAAATATTAAAGGAGGAGACTGTACTGAAGATGAAGAAGAGTAATTGAAGAAGTTAGACTTTCCATTATTTAAAATTAATTATGTTTTTAATGTAATTGTGTAGGATTTGCTTTGCTTTGNAATTGGGACGAGTAATTTGTGTCCAATTTGTGGAAGTGTTTCCAAAAAAGCCCTAAGAACTCATCTGCAGATTGATGGGTGTTCTTAGTTGGCATTCCATTTGAAAATCTATTCAGATTGTGTTGTTGATTTTGGATAGCTAGGGATAACATTGTTTTATTAGTACAGTTTTCATACAACAAAAATCATTAAGCAAGCATTGGAATGGCGCCATATAGTCTTGTATGAGCGAAGATGCATATCATTTTGAAGATGGATGGAGAGATTCACCTTTGGACATTAGCTGGTTGATGAGACATTTAAGAAGACGTGTTATTCTGGAAAGATTATAGATGGTGTAAGATCAACAGAAGTATTTGGCTCCAAAGTATAAAGATTCCACTGTAATGCTGGTGATCAACTCATCCTGTACTAAGAAGATTCTGATGGTCAACATTCTTTGAAATAATCAAATTGAATGTGAAGTAGATACTGAGAGGAGATGCATGTGTCTTTACCTCTTCATGAGTGCTTGTATAAATTTCAAAGATGAGATTCTTTAATTGGGGCGGCGGGATTATAATTCCTAAAGTATTTAAACCTAATGTTTTCATTGTTTTGACCAAAGATGGATGTCCAGATCAAGAGCATAAGCCAGGCCCATGTTGGTTGATCTGATTCAATTTAGTAACAGATAGATTAATGCCATGGCAATTCAATTAGGAATTGCCAATTTAATGCTTGCAGAGTAGTTTTATAAGGTGTGAAGATGATTTCTAATAGGAAAAGTGAAGGGGTTGATGG
>JXCR01141219.1:38542-75677 GCA_002079205.1 Phalaenopsis hybrid cultivar
CCCATTGGCCATTTTCTATAAATTCTACCCCTCACGGCCATGGAGGGGGGTGGTGAAAATTTTTCACTAAGGCCTTCCAAACCTCTCTGAGAGCTTCTCTAAGAGTCCCTAAGGTCATTTCAATCCATTTCCCCCTCTCAATTCAACCACAGAAAGCCAATTTTGAGCTCAAACTCTTGCCCGAAACCAGGACAAAATCCAATCTCCACCTACACAGNATGGGCTCCTATGGGGTGACTGTTTCCGGCAGCTGGGGTGGTGGCTAGCCAGGGTTTGGTCACCTCTGAGTTTAGGGAGGTTGGGGGGGTGCTTAATTGTGATTAACTCCCAAAAGTAAGCAATGATGGAGAAGATATTTCAAGTTTAGGCCAAAAATGGGTAAAATCCCTTAAATAAATGGACCATTGGTCCATATCTCTTCTAGGGTGGGCTAGGTGAGTCTAGCCTGGTCAGTAAGCCCCACTTGGTGGTTGTGGTGTCATTAATTTGGTAATTTAGGCATGACACAATCAATTTTTGTGCATGGGTTCAATTTGGGTTGAGTTGTATTGAAGTTGGGTTTGGGTTAGGCTAGCCATGACATTGAGCCCAATTGATTGATCAATTTTGTATGGATGATTGTCACAAAGAGTTCAAAAAAGGTTTTGAGTGATTTTGAATTGATTTGGAGGTTCAATTTGAAGGAATTTTGACATTTGGTCAATTTGGGGATGTTGGATTAAACTTGGGTTTAGGTTGGGCTAGTTTTGGGTTAAGTCCAAATTGATGGTTCAAAATGATTTAGAGGGATGTGATGAAGAGTTTTCAATATTAATTGGGTGCCAATTTTGGGATTAGGGCTTTCAGTTTGGTGGAATTTGGGAATATGACTAAATTGAGGCAAAATTGGAGGTTTTAGTTCAAGTTGGTTTTGAGTAAAATTGGGGCTTGACCAAGGCCAATTGAAGGTTAAATTTGGTTTGTGGAGATNACGGTTTGCGTATCATTTATTCATCTGGCTCCATCACGACCGTCCATTAAATAAATGCACGATCGGATGACATCCGTTCATCATCCCCAAATGAGTTATCCCGAGCACTGTTCACACTAAAACCTTAGGATATTCGTCTAGACTCAACCAAATTGCACGGGGTTTGTTCCTAAACCTTCATCTACTTAAGACGAGTATATCTGTATGGCTTATATGGTATGAAATACAATAAATACATATGAAGAATTAATTTAAGCTCGGTTTAGGGTTGAGGTTCAATACCTTTGTCTGAGAGGGGAGACCTTAATCAGATGGTTTTAGTAGCTTTGATTGAGTCCAACAAACTTCCAGATGAAGTCCTAGGTCCCAGTGAACTGTCTAGATATGATTTCGATCAAGCTTGATTTCAGGTGTTGGTCTAGAGCTAAGTTAGAAGCTGCTTGGGATGGGGCTTTTGTGGGGAATCAACTCCTCTCACTGTGTTAATGATGTGTGCATAGTTAATTGAAGTTTGGTGGACTGTGGAGGTGTGGGGAAATATGTCCTGGTTCGAGCTAAAATTTGGAACTTAAAATTGAGCTCTCACAGTGGGAACTAGAGGGGGAAAACAATGGAATTAAGCTGAGGAGTTCTTGGAGAGTCTCTGAAAGTAATTGGACAGAGTTTCCCTAAAGATTTTGCTAACTCTCCTCCATGGCTGTGGAGGGGGTAGTTTAAATAGAGGAGGCTATGATGGCTCTCAGGCCAAGCTAAGGTGGCCAGGGTGCTGCCAAGGTGGAGAGAAGAAAGGCCCTAACATCCAATCAAGCTTAGTCAACTCAGGTTAGTTCAATTTTGGTTTTTGGCCAACTTGGGCTCCTATGGGGTGACTGTTTCCGGCAGCTGAGGTGGTGGCTAGCCAGGGTTTGGTCACCTCTGAGCTTAGGGAGGTCAGGGGGGGTGCTTAATTGTGATTAACTCCCAAAAGTAAGCAATGATGGAGAAGATATTTCAAGTTTAGGCCAAAAATGGGTAAAATCCCTTAAATAAATGGACCATTGGTCCATATCTCTTCTAGGGTGGGCTAGGTGAGTCTAGCCTGGTCACTAAGCCCCATTTGGTGGTTGTGGTGTCATTAATTTGGTCATTTAGGCATGACACAATCAATTTTTGTGCATGGGTTCAATTTGGGTTGAGTTGTATTGAAGTTGGGTTTGGGTTAGGCTAGCCATGACATTGAGCCCAATTGATTGATTAATTTTGTATGGATGATTGTCACAAAGAGTTCAAAAAAGGATTGGAGTGATTTTGAATTGATTTGGAGGTTCAATTTGAAGGAATTTGGACATTTGGTCAATTTGGGGATGTTAGATTAAACTTGGGTTTAAGTTGGGCTAGTTTTGGGTTAAGTCCAAATTAATGGTTCAAAATGGTTTAGAGGGATGTGATGAAGAGTTTTCAATATTAATTGGGTGCCAATTTTGGGATTAGGGCTTTCAATTTGGTGGAATTTGGGAATATGACTAAATTGAGGCAAAATTGGATGTTTTGGTTCAAGTTGGTTTTGAGTAAAATTGGGGCTTGACCAAGGCCAATTGAAGGTTAAATTTGGTTTGTGGAGATATTTCAAAGAGTTTATGATGCATAATTGGGACAATTGGAAGGATTTGGGGGTTCAATTTTGTGGGATTTTGGTTTTAGGCCAAATTGGGGTTTTTTGATTTTGGTTGAAATTGGACTCAAATTTAGGTCAATTGGACTTGGATTTGGTTTGAATTGAGTTTGATCATGATGAATTTGAATTTATAATTGAAATTGGAGAAGATNAGTGGGATTTTGGTTTTAGGCCAAATTGGGGTTTTTTGATTTTGGTTGAAATTGGACTCAAATGTAGGTCAATTGGACTTGGATTTGGTTTGAATTGAGTTTGATCATGATGAATTTAAATTTATAATTGAAATTGGAGAAGATTGGGATCAAATTGGTGGACATTTAGGGTGAATTTGGGGGAAATTGGGCCTTTAAAGGCAATTTGGGGCTTTTGGTTAAAATGGGTCAAATTTGGTTTAATTGAAGGGGTAAAATTGGGTTTGGAGACATTTAAAATAATTTTGAGGGCTTTGGAAAAGTTTGGACCAGCAAAGGTATTTTTTNTAATTTGGGGCTTTTGGTTAAAATGGGTCCAATTGGGTTTAATTGAAGGGGTCAAATTGGGTTTGGAGACATTTAAAATAATTTTGAGGGCTTTGGAAAAGTTTGGACCAGCAAAGGTATTTTTTTAATTTTGGCAAATTTAGGGGTATTTTAGTAATTTTGGCAAATTTGAGAAGTTGTAGGCAATTTGGATGAATTCAAATGGCTTGAGATGATTTTTGAACAAATTTTGGTATTTTGGGTGAGATTGGGAATTTTGGTTAAATTTGGGGTTTGTGGGTGTTTTAGTAAATTAGGTAGATTTGGGAGGCAAAAGGCTAAGTTTGGTGTTTTAGTGAAATTGAGGTGCCAACCACCCTATTTGAGCTATGGACCAATGGAATCATTTACTTTGAGTCCTTTATGTACTGGTCTTCGCTAGACCCTACCTTAGGGCTAGTGGGTCTAGATGACCATCTGCATGAGTTTCCCAAGAGATCAAGAGATTAAAGTCAACAAGGTTGGGTTTAGGGTGCTGAGTGAATGTGAGTGAAAGTAAGTGTAAGTGAGTGAACTAGCTCCAGACCACCACCCAGGGTCAACCCTAAGGCCAAGCAGTTCTATGGGGGCTCCCTTGAGCTCCCCCATATTGAATCCACCTATCAAGTGCTAGAGGTTAGGACCAATATGTGGAACTTCAGGTTGAACAAAAAAGAGTTTACAGTTTCTAAGGGTGAGGGTTTCTTTTCTAGTCCTCTAAAAATAGTCAACAGAAAAGTCCTATGGCTAGACCCTAGGCTACTAAAGAGGAGAAAGCTAGACCTCAACCAAAANACATGAGTTTCCCAAGAGATCAAGAGATTAAAGTCAATAAGTTTGGGTTTAGGGTGCTGAGTGAATGTGAGTGAAAGTAAGTGTAAGTGAGTGAACTAGCTCCACACCAACACCCAGGGTCAACCCTAAGGCCAAGCAGTCCTATGGGGGCTCCCCTTGAGCTCCCCCAGCTATCAAGTGCTAGAGGTCAGGACCAATATGTGGAACTTCAGGTTGAACAAAAAAGAGTTTAGAGTTTCTAAGGGTGAGGGTTTCTTTTCTAGTCCTCTAGGAATAGTCAACAGAAAAGTCCTATGGCTAGACCCTAGGCTACTAAAGAGGAGAAAGCTAGACCTCAACCAAAAGTGAGGTCAATAAATGGACCCCCAAAAGGTGTGGTGTGTAGGACAAGCACACCACATGTATTAGCGTTGATTGATGAGATCAACAAAACCAACACAGAATTCTAAGTCAACAGAACTAGAACGAAGAGTAAAATTGAGTGATAGTTGTTTTCTCTGGGGAGTAACAAATACTCTCGTTGGAGAAAAGGAAGGAGATTTCGGGGACAATCGTCGGGAAAGCTGGCAGTCCCAGCGAAGACTCGATTTGAATTGAATATCTCAAAGAAAGCTTGGATTTCAATATAAGACTTTAAAAAGGTGAGACTATGCTCAAGGAAACTAGATTGAATGAAGAACTCAGAAAAGAGAATAGAGCGTCAAAGCCTACTCCGAAAGTGGGAATGAGAATATGCATCGAAGCTTACTCGTAAGTGAAAATTGGTATAGGACGTCTAAGCCTACCCCGAAAGTGAAAATAAGAATAAGACGTTAAAGCCTACCCCAAAAGTGGAAAAGGGAATAGGACGTCTAAGCCTACCCCAAAAGTGGAAATGGGAATAGGATGTTCAAGCCAACCCTAAAAGTGGAAATGGGAATTGAAATTTAGGTATCAATCCCAGAAAAAGAATTTGTGATGTTGAACTCATAGATATGAGACATGTGAAGATCAACTTTAGTGAGGAAAATTAGTAAGATTTTCTGTAGAGTGTGAAACTCTACGGGGAATATAAGGAAATTGGTGCAGACCAAGATAGTCGTGTTGCGCAAGCAAAGAGCAAAAACCTCGAACACAAAAGAAACAAACTCAGCAAATTTATCATTTTCTTTTCTTGTTGTACATTTAATAATCAAAGTATATTTTTCAAAGTTTAATTTTTGTTGGTTGAGTTTTCAAAAGGATATTTTATTTAAATTTTATTATCATCAAATTTTTATTGTTTTGCTCTTTGTTCATTCTAATTCATAACCAACGTATGGTTCTGGGGCTTTTTATCCATCGCACAAAAGGGCAATTTGACAAATATGTTGAAATTTGAAAGAAATTTCATTAATCTACTTCAAACAGGTTTTAAAGACAAAAGAGACAATCATGTTGAATACATCTGAAAAGTCATATGTTAAATATATATCATATATGCTGCTTTGGAGCAATACAAAAGGTAATAAAAACAGTCTGTCTGTCCTCTATGGGGTGAGCTCCTAATCAAGCTGACCTACTAGGCCACGCCCTCGGACAAGAATTCCTTTTGCGTGTACTTAGAGGTGCATCCATCTCATAGCTCATACGGGCGCAGTTCCTTTAACTCCTGATCTAGTCGGAATCCATATGAAAACTTGTTGTCATCCATCTTTCAGAGTGTAATGGAAACTCTGCGTCGTCGTACCCCTGGAATGCAGTGCTTGGCGAGGGCGGCTCTATTTCCTTTCAAAATTAGTATCGAACCCACCAGTAGCGGAATTGCAATTGATCCTTTGAACTCACCGGGTTTGACAATGTCGATTTATTTCCTGAATAAAATGTCACTTTTACTCATGAAAGAGACTGTGCAGAAAGGTATGACAAAATCATGGTGATCTATATGTAGGGGAATATAGTCTCCCTCTTCATAAATGTTGATGATAAAACTGTTTGGAATGCAGTCCGCTGGCAGCACGCTCCATCTGACCATCCTTTTTATCAAACATTTTATTATGGGAGGCAATGGATCCACCTCGTCGTATCTTAAGATCTCCGGGGTGTTCCCTTGCCTATCCTTAGTGGAATTGTAGCAACAACCACATTGGATGGTTCTCCTACCTTTTCCATGCATTCATTTTCGTGGTTCTGAATAAGTTCTTTCCATGAGAAGATCGGCTCGACCTCTGTCCCTCAGGTCAACAACACAATGAAGAATAATCCTTTCTTCACTTTCAAAAAAGACTCTGGTGTACAGTTCCAGACCTTCCAGTATATTGACAAATTTTCCCTGAATTTCTTCGTAGAATTCAAATTTACGTCTTTTAACTCTGCTCATCTTTTCTAATTCTGCTGTGGGGATCCTCTCAGATCGTCGGGGAGGCTTCCTCATCTCCATATCTATAGGATACCACGTATGACTTAGTTCCGTAGGTAATGGAATATACGACTAAGTATCTGTAAACCGACTCTTGACGTCTCGTGTCTGCAGCTATGAACTCCTCAAAAGAGCTGTAGTGGTCTAAGTGGAGAACATTGCATGTCAGGCATTCCACAAATACTCCTCCGATTGATGCTTGAATAAGAACTTTGACATTACACATTGGGCAATCCTTGTAAACTTCAGCTAGTACTGCTGGTGGTATCTGCTCTGTAGGAAACTCGGACTTGTCCTCTGTAGCAGGCAAATTAGTAGAAGTCTCTCTCATGCAAGGATCATAGATTTTCCCCTCAGGAGTTGAGGTAAGTAAGTTTTCTGCCTCTTTCAGACGTCTTTTCTCTTCACGTAGGAAAGCTCTGAGTTTTTAGCAATTGGCAGTTCTACGTTGAGTTCTTCTTAACGGTGCATCTGGTAGTCTCTCATCATTAGCACTGACTAGATGTCCTGTTGGCGCAGTTATCATAGATGGTAAGCGACTAGTCCCTTCCATCAGATTTAGTTGTGCTATTACTTTCTTCCTCTTTTAATGAGGAATCCTTTTTAGTGCTGATCTTTAATAGCGATAGTAGCCCTTCTTTATCTTGAGGACTGACCAAATCCAACATCGGACCCTCATAGTCCACGTCGACCTGACCGAAGTCCAAGTCAAAGTCTATAATGCCACCCTGAGATGCTCTTTCCTCGTTAAGTGCGAGATTCTAGCAATCCATGAAAGAAAAAATCAGCTTTTGTCTCGACATTTTTTCTGCATACGACAAAAAAAACATTAGTGCGCAGAAATTTAGCAAGAACAAGAACAAAACAAAGCATTCATTAGATAGAATTTTCATTTATATGGGTACAAAGATTATTTATTTATTTATATATAATTTTTTTAATAGAATATTAAACTTAAAAGGAGAAAGGAGAACATTGAAGTATGCAACTTCAAAAGTTTTAATTTTATTAAGGTTGATTTATTACAAAATTTTAGACCCAATCACAGACACTTGACCAAATAAATAACCCCAGAACAATCAAAATCTCAAAATTTTATTTCGAGAAATGTTAAGTTGTATAGTATGTCTTCAAATATCATCCATTGATTGGCAACATAAGTCTGTCGTCTCAAAAATCCACCAACTGGTAGGCTCCTCCTGAATAGACCATTTCTACGATGAATGGTCCCTCTCAAGTTGGCTTAAAATTTCCATCTATCTTGCGACATGTAAGAATAGGTCTTTTGAGAACAAGAACGAGGTCACCCGCTTTGAACGTTCTTGGGCGGACCAATTTGTCATGAGCTTGCACCATCCTTACTTGGTAAAGTTTCAAAGTTCATTGTGCTTCTAGTCGTTTTCCCTTGAGACTTTCCAATCATTCAAGTCTGAGTTTTTCACTTTCTTCAGTGGTAACTTGGTTGGCGACAAGGACTCTGAGAGACAGTGTCTGAACCTCTAGCGGTAGTACGGTCTCAGACCCGTACACAAGTGCGTAGGGTGTACTCTGAGTGGGAGTCCTGAACATTGTCCTGTAGGCCAAAAAAGCTTTTAATAGTTTATTATGCCAGTCTCTTTTGTTTTCTTCCAATGTCTTCTTTAAGACTTGTACAAGGGTCTTGTTGAAGGCTTCGACCAGACCGTTTTCCCTAGGATAGTAAATTGTAGAGTATCTCCAGTCTATCTAATGTCTTTTGACAAAGTTGTTGATCTTTCTGCTCTTGAAGGCTGTCCCATTATCAAAAATCATTATGCACGAAACTCCGAAATGGTAGACGATTTGACTCTGAAAGAATTGCAGAACATGCTGTGTTGTAACCTCTTGTAACAACACTGCCTCTGCCCACTTAGAGAAGTATTCTATAGCGACAAGAATAAATTTATGTCCCTTAGAGGATGGAGGGTCTATCAGACCTATTATGTCCGTGCCCCAACACTCAAATGACTACAAAACAACAATTGGGTGTAGTACATTCAGAGGTTGGAGTAAGATCACCCGATGCACTTGGCAAAGGTCACACCTTCTAGCTATATCCATGCAATCAAAAATCATTGCTGGCCAATAATATCTGAGTCTCTTGATCTTCATTTTTATCTTCAGCCCTACTTCTTTGATAATGTTTTGTGCTTCTGCTATGCTTAGACATCACAGCCACATCTGATCGAACGATCTTCTGTAGAGAACATCACCCACTAGAGCACATGACATAGCTCTTTTCGTGATATGATATCTTTCCAGTTTTTAAATATTCTATCAATGAATTATGCCAGTCTTCATTGATGTCAGCAACTGTAATCATCATTCCCTCTTCTTTCTCAAGCTTATGTAGATTGTCGAGGTCGATCCGAGATAAAAATCATCGTCATTGTATTGTAATGTCGATGGAATTCTCTGGGGGACACGCCAGTTCCTTGGCAAGTTTTGCTAAAGCATCGACATGGGCGTTATCTCCCCGAGGAATCTGGTAGAGAGTCATACTTAGTTTTAAAATCTTGTATTGTCCGGCGACTTATTGGATGATGAGTTGTGAGTCGCCATACATGACAATATCTATTATATCCATCAAGATTGCCAATTACAATCCAATGATCAGTGCTTCATATTCTGCTTCATTGTTGGTGCACAACTCTATTATGTTGTAGGAGAATCTCAACATGCCCTTATTTGGCATGATGAAAATCAGACCAACTCCTGTTTTGTTCGGTATAACTGTTCCTGATACTTTATCTTTTCTTGCTAACAAAACTCCATCAAAATACAGTTCCCAATGTCTACTACTGGATGACTCTATTCGTAGTCTCTATTCATCTGGTAACTCATCATTAAGAGGAGACCCAACTGGAAGTGGATGTGTTGCGAGAAAATCTGTTAAAAATTGTCCCTTGATAGCGCGGAGGGGAACAAAAGTTATATCGAGTTGCAATAAAATCATAGATCACCTTGCTAGACGTCCAGAAAGTTTTGGTTAGGCCATCAAATATTGCAACGGATTAAATTTCAAAATAAGGGTAATTTTATGAGAAAACATGTAATATCTAAGCTTTTGGGTGGTGAAAATCAATGCTAGACAATGCTTCTCAATGGGTAGATACTTTACCTCCGTCGGTATCAGACATCGACTTAAATAGTATACTGCATTTTCCTTTCCATCGTCATTGATCTAAGCCAACAGGGCTCCGAGAGAGTCATCTAAGGCCGTTGTATAAAGTATCAACGGTGTTCTCGGGACAGGGGCTACCAAAACAGGATGTGTCATTAAATATTGCTTAATTTTGCTCAAAAGCAAGTTAAAATTTCTCTTCCCAAACAAATTTGGCATCCTTTTAATTAATGTCGAGAAGGGCAGACACCTACCTGAGAGATTAGAGATAAAACATCTCAGATATGCCAACTTTCCTTGGAAGGAGCGTAATTGTTTCATGATTTTGGAAGGAGGCATTTCCAAGATAGCTTTAATCTTATCTAGGTCGATCTCAAATTCCCCAATGAAGGACAACGAATCCTAGAAATTTTTCAGAGGTGACCCCAAAGACGCACTTTAAGGGATTCATCTTGAGATTATGTTGTCGTAATCGTTCCAACACGATCCTCAAATCATACAAATGGTCTATTTTTAGCTTACTTTTGATGACCAAATCATTCACGTAGCATTCCACTTGATTGTGAATGAGGTTATCAAAGATCTTCATCATAGTTCATTGGTATGTTACTCTGACGTTCCTTAACCCGAATGGCATCACTGTAGTAGAAAATCCCAATCGGTTCTCTGAAGGCTGTAACTACTGCATCCTCTGGAGCCATCTTAATTTGGTTATATCCTGATGATCCATCCATGAAGGATAAAATCTCATGTGTCGAAGCGATATCCACCATCATTTTTGGTATTGACAACAGAAATTCGCCTTTTGGACAGGCTTTGTTCAAATCCCTGAAGTCGACACATACATGTATTTGTCTATTTTTCTTCTTAACTGGTACAATATTGGCTAACCACGTGGGCTCTTGCTCTTCTCTTATAAAGTTAGTATCTATTAATTTCTTCACCTCAGCAATGACTTGTTGCTCTATCTCAAGGCGCATTCTTTTGGGAGCTTGTTTTATTGGGGTCATATCTTTGTCCACCCTGAGCTTATGAACTGCAACTTCTGGGGATAATCCTGACATTTCATTATAACTACATGCAAAGCAATCTTTGAAATCTAACAAGAACTTAATCAGTTCTGAAGATTCTTCATTGCTGAGTAGAGAACTGATAAATGTAGGTCTGAGCTGCTCTTCAGTCCTGAGGTTAATTTCCTTCAATTCATCAATAGTTGATTTAATTTCTTCCTTGAATTCTGGCGGGCTGTTTTAGAACAAAAGCATGATAAGATTTTTAAGGTTATCTACTATGCTAGTAGAACTCTTAATGAAGCTCAAATTAATTATACCACAACTGAGAAAGAGTTATTAGCAGTAATATATACTTTTGATAAATTTAGATCATACTTGATTGAAACTAATTGTATAGTGTATACAGATCATTCTTCTATCAAATATTTAATAAAAAAGAAGGATGCAAAACCAAGATTGATAAGATGGGTTCTTCTTTTGCAAGAATTTGAATTTGAAATAGTAGATATGAAAAAAGCTGGGAATCAAATTGCTGATCATTTGTCCAGGCTTGAATTAAAAAAACCACTCTATTTAAAAAAAGAAATTACATAACATTTTCAAGATGAAAAATTGTTTAATATTAATGAGTGGTGTTTTTCATGGTACGTCGACATTGTGAACTTCATCTTTAGTGATATTATACCCTATGGAATGATATATAAATAAAAGAAGAAATTTGTATATGAAGCTAAGAATTATTTATGGGATGACCCATTTTTATATAAATAAAGAAATGATCTTATTATTTGAAGATGTGTGCCTTTAGAAGAAACTTATGAAGTTATCCAAAAATATCATAATTCTGGTTTTGGTGTTGCTAAAACAACATACAAAATTTTACAGTCTGGATTTTATTGGCCTACAATCTTTGGAGATGTTAATGCTTATATCAAAACTTGTGATCGATGTCAACGAGTAGACAATATTTCTAGGAGGAATGAGATGCCCTTCAATTATGTGTTAGAAGTTGAAATATTTGATGTTTGGGGATTAGATTTCATGTGACCATTTATAACATATTTCAGAAATTTATATATATATTGTTAACAGTAGATTATCTATCCGAATGGATAGAAGCTATTGTTTTACCTCGATTTGATGCTCAAATTATTGCAAAGTTTTGTATTCAAATGGAACGAATATATTTTGTAGATTTGAGATGTCGAGAGTAATCATAACTAACGGGAGAAGTCATTTCAGAAATGCAATAATAAGGAAATTATTAAGGAAATATCATATTAACCATAAAATTACTAATGCTTATCATCCTCAGACAAGTGGTTTGACTGAATTATCCAATCGTGAAATGTAAAGAATATTGAAAAATCTGTAGTTCTGTAAATTCTTAAATATTAGCATTTAAGAATTTCTAAAATGGATTGGTCAACTAAACCTGACTTTGTTTTGTGGGCTTATAGGACTGCATACAGAACTACTATAGGAATGTCCCCATACATGCTAATATTTGGGAAAGCATGTCACTTACCAGTTGAACTTGAGCATAAAGCATATTNCCGGGACAGGGGCTACCAAAACAGGATGTGTCATTAAATATTGCTTAATTTCCTCAAAAGCCAGTTAACATTTCTCTTCCCAAACGAATTTGGCGTCCTTTTAATTAATGTCGAGAAGGGCAGACACCTACCTGAGAGATTAGAGATAAAACATCTCAGATATGCCAACTTTCCTTGGAAGGAGCGTAGTTGTTTCATGATTTTGGAAGGAGGCATTTCCAAGATAGCTTTAATCTTATCTAGGTCAATCTCAAATTCCCCAATGACGGACAACGAATCCTAGAAATTTTTCGGAGGTGACCCCAAAGACGCACTTCAAGGGATTCATCTTGAGATTATGTTGTCGTAATCGTTCCAACACAATCCTTAAATCGTACAAATGGTCTATTTTTAGCTTACTTTTGATGAACAAATCATTCACGTAGCATTCCACTTGATTGTGAATGAGGTCATCAAAGATCTTCATCATAGTTCATTGGCATGTTACTCCGACGTTCCTTAACCCGAATGGCATCACTGTAGTAGAAAATCCCATTTGGTGTCCTGAAGGCTGTAACTACTGCATCCTCTGGAGCCATCTTAATTTGGTTATATCCTGATGATCCATCCATGAAGGATAAAATCTCATGTGTCAAAGCGATATCCACCATCATTTTTGGTATTGACAACGGAAATTCGTCTTTTGGACAGGCTTTGTTCAAATCCCTGAAGTCGACACATACATGTATTTGTCTGTTTTTCTTCTTAACTGGTACAATATTGGCTAACCACGTGGGCTCTTGCTCTTCTCTTATAAAGTTAGCATCTATTAATTTCTTCACCTCAGCAATGACTTGTTTCTCTATCTCGAGGCGCATTCTTTTGGGAGCTTGTTTTATTGGGGTCATATCTTTGTCCACCCTGAGCTTATGAACTGCAACTTCTGGGGATAATCCTGACATTTCATTATAACTACATGCAAAGCAATCTTTGAATTCTAACAATAACTTAATCAGTTCTGAAGATTCTTCATTGCTGAGTAGAGAACTGATAAATGTAAGTCTGAGCTGCTCTTCAGTCCTGAATTTAATTTCCTTCAATTCATCAATAGTTGATTTAATTTCTTCCTTGAATTCTGGCGGGCTGTTTTAGAACAAAAGCATGATAAGATTTTTAAGGTTATCTACTATGCTAGTAGAACTCTTAATGAAGCTCAAATTAATTATACCACAACTGAGAAAGAGTTATTAGTAGTAGTATATACTTTTAATAAATTTAGATCATACTTGATTGGAACTAAATGTATAGTGCATACAAATCATTATTCTATTAAATATTTAATAAAAAAGAAGGATGCAAAACCAAGATTGATAAGATGGGTTCTTCTTTTGCAAGAATTTGACTTTGAAATAGTAGATTGGAAAGAAGCTGGGAATCAAATTGCTGATCATTTGTCCAGGCTTGAAATAGAAAAACCACTCTATTTAAAAAAAGAAATTACATAACATTTTCGAGATGAAAAATTGTTTAATATTAATGAGTGGTGTGTTTCATGGTATGTCGACATTGTGAACTTCATTTTTAGTGATATTATACCCTATGGAATGATATACAAATAAAAGAAGAAATTTGTATATGAAGCTAAAAATTATTTATGGGATGACCCATTTTTATATAAATAAAGAAAGGATCTTATTATTCGAAGATGTGTGCCTTCAGAAGAAACTTATGAAATTATCCAAAAATGTCATAATTCTGATTTTGGTGTTGCTAAAACAACATACAAAATTTTACAGTCTGGATTTTATTGGCCTACAATCTTTAGAGATTAATGCTTATATCAAAACTTGTGATCGATGTCAACGAGTAAGCAATATTTCTAGGAGGAATGGGATGCCCTTCCATTATGTGTTAGAAGTTGAAATATTTGATGTTTGGGGATTAGATTTCATGTGACCATTTATAACATATTTCAGAAATTTATATATATTGTTAACAGTAGATTATATATCAAAATGGATAGAAGCTATTGTTTTACCTCGAAATGATGCTCAAATTATTGCAAAGTTTTGTATCCAAATGGAACGAATATATTTTGTAGATTTGAGATGTCGAGAGTAATCATAACTAATGGGGGAAGTCATTTCAGAAATGCAATAATAAAGAAATTATTAAAGAAATATCATATTAACCATAAAATTACTAATGCTTATCATCCTCAGACAAGTGGTTTGACTGAATTATCCAATCGTGAAATGTAAAGAATATTGAAAAAATCTGTAGTTCTGTAAATTCTTAAATATTAGCATTTAAGAATTTCTAAAATGGATTGGTCAACTAAACTTGACTTTGTTTTGTGGGCTAATAGGACTGCATACAGAACTACTATAGGAATGTCCCCATACATGCTAATATTAGGGAAAGCATGTCACTTACCAGTTGAACTTGAGCATAAAGCATATTGAGCTATTAAGGAATTTAATTACAATTTGAAAGATGCTGGTGAGAAAAGATTATTTCAATTAAATGAGCTTGAAGAGATAAGGAATAAAACTTATGAAAGTGCTAAGAATTACAAAGAAAAGATGAAGAAGTGGCATGATCGGAGGATTTTAACTAAAAACTTTCAACCAGGGCAACAAATTTTGCTTTACAATGCAAGGTTAAGATTATTCCCAATAAAACTTAAGTCTATGTGGATGGGCCCATTTATTGTGATGAAAGTTTATCCCTATGGAGCTGTGGACATTAAAGATCCTAAAACTGATAAATATTCAAAGTGAATGGTCATAGGCTGAAATCCTAATTTTTAGGTGACCAACTTAAATTAAATGATTTTATGATGTTGGGTCAACCAGAATAAGNTAAGTTTTGCTTTACAATGCAAGGTTAAGATTATTCCCAATAAAACTAAAGTCTATGTGGATGGGCCCATTTATTGTGATGAAAGTTTATCCCTATGGAGGTGTGGACATTAAAGATCCTAAAACTGATAAAATATTCAAAGTGAATGGTTATGGCTGAAATCCTAATTTTTAGGTGACCAACTTAAATTAAATGATTTTATGATGTTGGGTCAACCAGAATAAGCACTGGTTACGTCGGGCTGACGATGTTAAACCAAGCGCTCTATGGGAGGCACCCCTAATTATCTATGTGTTTATTTTTTATTGTTATGTTGTTGTGCGTGAATTAAAAAATTCTGGTAGTATTTTGACCATATAATGAGTTAGTGATTATTATAAGACCATAATAGATGACTTAGACAAGTTAGAATGAATGTTTGGACGTTAAGTTGACCTGTGCTAAATTGAGCACTGGAGCTTAAGCGCCAAAACCCGGTGCTTAAGCACGATGGTTAAAAAACATGTGTGAATTTGGTTTCTAGAACTTCTAACCGCGAATTGGTTGGCTTGAACATGTAAGAGCAGTTCTAAGATGTGCTTAGGAGTTATGGGAGAGGTTTAGAGCCTATAAATAGAGGGGTATGAGTAGAAATCTCACCACACCTTCATTTAACCCTTAAATTCTAAGTGAAAAGAGAGAATTTTGAAAAATGTCTTCTTGGGAGAATGATTTGAAGAAGGAGGAAGTAATGAGAAAGAAGTTTATTAGTTAGAGTACGCAAGATATGTATAATGGTTTCTTAGCCGTTAGTATCAAAGGAATAACTGAGAAAATCACGAGGATTGAGGCTAATGTGACTTCAATTGAAGCGAAAGTGATGGAAGTTAACACACATCTGGATCATTTGAGATGGCAACTAAAGATGCAGTTTAGCCATACCAGCTTTATAGAAGAAGTAGATAAGGCTATATATCTGAAGAACAAGTGGATTGAAGAAGATTCAACCAGAGTTATTAATCATCGTCTGTTCTTTCAGATATACNACTTCTTGGGAGAATGATTTGAAGAAGGAGGATGTAATGAGAAAGAAGTTTATTAGTTAGAGTACGCAAGATATGTATAACGGTTTCTTAGCCGTTAGTATCAAAGGAATAACAGAGAAAATCACGAGGATTGAGGCTAATGCAACTTCAATTGAAGCAAAAGTGATGGAAGTTAACACACATCTGGATCATTTGAGATGGCAACTAAAGATGCAGTTTAGCCATACCAGTTTTATAGAAGAAGTAGATAAGGCTATGTATCTGAAGAACAAGTAGATTGAAGAAGATTCAACCAGAGTTATTAATCATCGTCTGTTCTTTCAGATCATACCAAATGCTGAAGAAGAGACTAACGATAGAACAAAATTTGTTCCATTAACTAGGGAATGAAATTAAGTTTGTGATTTTGTATTTATGTGGTTAGTATTTGTTTATGTTAAGTGCGTTTAATGTNTGTATCTGAAGAACAAGTAGATTGAAGAAGATTCAACCAGAGTTATTAATCATCGTCTGTTCTTTCAGATCATACCAAATGCTGAAGAAGAGACTAACGATAGAACAAAATTTGTTCCATTAACAAGGGAATGAAATTAAGTTTGTGATTTTGTATTTATGTGGTTAGTATTTGTTTATGTTAAGTGCGTTTAATGTGTATTTTAATGTTATGAAAGTCTAGTGTTGTGTTAGGAATTTTCTCATCCGAGACTATTTGGATTGAGAATTTATGTATTTGAAAGTGTTTGTAATTGTTTGNTTTGTGTTAGGAATTTTCTCATCTGAGACTATTTGGATTGAGAATTTATGTATTTGAAAGTGTTTGTAGTTGTTTGTGAATTAATATAAGTGTTTTGTTTGTGTGAAATTTTGTGTTATTTAGTGTTGAATTGAATTAGTTTAAATTGGTGAAACTTGAGTAAGAGAAGATTTAAGAAGAAGGAAATAATATATACAGTGTTTTGAGACCATAGAGGGTTGGTTGACTTAGGCTAGAAGTGCATTTCACTTAAATGGAAAAAATCAAAATTTGTGCACTGGCGCCTAAGCGCTGCCTAAACAGATAGACTGGCGCCTAAGTGCCAAACCCTTCGCGCTTACGCGCCGGTTCATGAAAATTGGTTCACGAACGGTTTTTAGTGAACTTTTTGTCCGAAAAATCCATTTTTTCTCTTTTGCTCACCTTCTTCCTCAATTTTTTTGCGATTTCTAGGCTAGGTTATCACATATTTTGAAGATTTCTTGGTGGATTCAAGCCGACATTGTTAGATTTGATCTTCTTGAGGTAAGAGCNTCTTCGTGCTTACGCGCCGGTTCATGAAAATTGGTTCACGAACGATTTTAAGTGAACTTTTTGTCCGAAAAATCCATTTTTTCTCTTTCGCTCACCTTCTTCCTCAGTTTTTTTGCGATTTCTAGGCTAGGGCATCACATATTTTGAAGATTTCTTGGTGGATTCAAGCCGACATTGTTAGATTTGATCTTCTTGAGGTAAGAGCTTCACTTCTATGCAAAAATTTTTTATTTTCACCACGAATTTTGAGCACATTCATGAGCTACATGAAAATCACTATTCATGGTGAAAATTTTGGAAAAATTGATGGAAAATGCATAGATTTGTTTGTTNAAAATTATTTTCACCACAAATTTTGAGCACATTCATAAGCTACATGAAAATCACTATTCATGGTGAAAATTTTGGAAAAATTGATGGAAAATGCATAGATTTGTTTGTTTAAGCTTTTAGAAGTTGAGTTTAGTGATTTGGAGTTGATTGTGGAATTTATTTTGAATTTTATACATTTTTTTAGAAAATGGCACCGAGAATGAAAAGAAGCAAAGGGAAAGCTCTGTTTGATTCGAGTACATTTGTTTGTTCGAGAACTCAGGACATGTATAACAATGCACTGCATATAAGAAAACTGATTCGTGAGCGATGTTTTAAAAGTCCATGAGGAGCTGTTGAAGAGTTGATTGTTAGCCGCCAGTGGGAGCGGTTTTGTTACTTTTCTGTTGTCGTCATGATTTCTGTTGTACGAGAGTTCTATGCTAATCTCTAAGAGGCTGATGAAGGAGTCATAGTGAGGGGGAAAACAGTACCATTTTCTCCTGAGGTAAATAATAAGTTTTATCATTTGTTTCCTAGTACTTTGTGTTTTTTATGCAAACTATAGTCCTACTGAGGAGGAGCTAGATGAGATTATATCATCTTTAACTACTGGGAGAGGATTATAGAAGATTACGAATGAAAGAAGAGTAAATTTTTCCTCCTCAAAATTGGATGCTAATGCAAAGGCATGATATTATTTATTTCTGCTCGTCTGATACCTACAAATCATTTGAGTGAAGTAACTCGAGAGAGAGCAACTTTGAACTACTATATTCAGCAGTCTAAGCCTATTGATATTGGAGGATTGATTTATGGAGTTATTACTAGTTCTATCATCGCTGCTACTACCGCAGGTTTGGGATTTGCATCCTTGATCTTTTGTTATGTGAGCAGGCTGGTGTTAGATATAACGGCTGGGAGGAGATCTTACAGCCATTAAAGCCTATTACCAGTGTAAATGTGAAGACTTATTCAAATCATTCTANAGAGAGAGCAATTTTGAACTACTATATTCAACAGTCTAAGCCTATTGATATTGGAGGATTGATTTATGGAGTTATTACTAGTTCTATCATTGCTGCTACTACCGCAGGTTTGGGATTTGCATCCTTGATCTTTTCGTTATGTGAGCAGGCTGGTGTTAGATATAACAGCTGGGAGGAGATCTTACAGCCATTAAAGCCTATTACCAGTGTAAATGTGAAGACTTATTCAAATCATTCTATTTTTGGTTGGAAGGATGGATTCTCCAGTAGTTCTACTGCCTCTACTTCACGAGTCTCTACTTCACATGCTTCTACATCACAGGGTCATACTTCTGATTCTGAGTCTCAAACTGAGTTGTTACAAAGGATTTTAGATAATCTCAATCACACTGCAGATAAGGTATTAAACATAGAGCATTTTACAGAGCATATGGATGGGTGTATGAGAAGAAGAAGTGATTATGAGGAGGAATAGAACACATCTATGGAGCATCTCAATAGAGATAATCGAGATGTAGTATTTCCTCAGTACCCTAGATATCCACCATATGAGCCTACAACTGCTTGGCGTAGNATTCACGAGTCTCTACTTCATATGCTTCTACATCACAGGGTCAGACTTCTGATTCTGAGTTTCAAACTGAGTTGTTACAAAGGATTTTAGATAATCTCAATCACACTGCGGATAAGGTATTAAACATAGAGCATTTTACAGAGCATATGGATGGGTGTATGAGAAGAGAAGTGATTATGAGGAGGAATACAACACATCTATGGAGCATCTCAATAAAGATAATCGAGATGTAGTATTTCCTCAGTACCCTAGATATCCACCATATGAGCCTACAACTGTTTGGCGTAGTGATGATAGTGACGAGGAAGATGATGCTTAGTTGGATTTTGAAGTTCTATTTTCTGTTTTATGCTATTTTATGTTTATGTATTATTATGAACTGTGGATGGTGCAGGTATTCTATACTTTTTGTTGAGTTCAGTTGAGAGTATCGAGACTACTAGTTTTTGTTATGTTGTGTTTTGTTAAGTACACATTTTGTGATGTATTTGTATTTGAGTGTTGTTAGAATGTTTTAGTGGTAGTAATTATGTTAATTGTGTTGTTTTGTATATTTAGTTAGTGTTTGTTAAACTTAATTCTGGAATCTTAGAAAGGTTTAGAATTTAGCTAACTTGTTACTTTAAGCTGCATGTTTGAAATTTTCAATTTACTACCAGTTATTTTTCTTTATATTGCAGTCATGTTTGTTTGCTAGTATGTTTATTTGCTTTTCAGTTATACTCCACTGCATAGAAGTCCTATGAATCTCTGTATTTTAAATAATTAAAAAAAATGATCAAATTAAATTTTTACTCTTGTTTTTAATTTTTGTACTTGCATATTTAGGATATGAAAATTCCTGCAAGCATGTTATAGTTNTGCTAAATATAGTGTAACTATCTTTAGTAAGAAAAATTTTATTTTTGAAAAATTTAGAAATTTAGGCTTTTTATTTTCAAAACTTAAAGTTCTTTTATTGAAATTAATTTTCAAAATTATTATTATGTTCTTTAAGTAAAAGAAAATTATCAACTTTTTGCTTTAGGAAAGGAAGAGTAGAATTCAAAACCATTAAAGACTTATCCAGATATAGTAATCCTTGCCTAAAAATAAAAAAAAAGAAAAAGAAAAAGAAAAGAAAAAGGAGGAGAAGCTTGAGAATTAGTGCCTAATCAAAAATTGGTTTCAGATCTGATCTTTTTAAANAGCTAAATATAGTGTAATTATCTTTAGTAAGAAAAATTTTATTTTTGAAAAATTTAGAAATTTATACTTTTTATTTTCAAAACTTAAATTTCTTTTAATGAAATTAATTTTCAAAATTATTATTATGTTCTTTAAGTAAAAGAAAATTATCAACTTTTTGCTTTAGGAAAGAAAGAGTATAATTCAAAACCATTAAAGACTTATCCAGATATAGTAATCCTTGCCTAAAAATAAAAAAAGAAAAAGAAAAACAAAAGAAAAAGGAGGAGAAGCTTGAGAATTAGTGCCTAATCAAAAATTGGTTTCAGATCTGATCTTTTTAAAGTATATGATTTGAGAAACTCTTAAGCTTAATGATATAATATAGTAAATAAAATTATGCTTAATAAAAATTTTTTAAGTGGAGATAATAAAATGTCTAAATTCTATATTTGAAAAATTTACAATATTTCTAAATTAGATAGGAGCTCATACTTTCATATTTCTTAACATTAAAAATTTCTAAACTTAAGGTTGGTCTCATTTACTAATATTTTTTCTAAATTGGACTACTATATTTTTAAATCTAAATTTTGTTAACTCCTAAAGAAACTCATATACATTATCTACTTATGTTGGTTTTTAAGGATTGAAAAGTCACTTGAGGACAAGTAACATCTTAAGTTTATGGGATTTTGATACACCTAAAATATATAGTATTTCTATACATATTTTTATACCTATTTTTTAAGACATTACGCTTTAATGAAAGGTATTTATGTATTTTTTTGTAGATACAATCAAATGGATGAAAATGCTAAAATGAGTGAAAAAAGGGTTAAATTTGGAGCAAAAATAAATAAACGTGCAAAAATGAACTGGGGCGCCTAAGCGCTAGATGATCCGCGCCTAAGTGCCAAGTANTTATACATATTTTTATACCTATTTTTTAAGACATTACGGTTTAATGAAAGATATTTGTGTATTTTTCTTGTAGATACAATCAAATGGATGAAAATGCTAAAATGAGTGAAAAAAGGGTTAAATTTGGAGTAAAAATAAATAAACGTGCAAAAATGAACTGGGGCGCCTAAGCGCTAGATGATCCGCGCCTAAGTGCCAAGTACCTCGCGCTTAAGCTCCAAATTTAGTTACTTGAAGAAATATTTATTTGGAGTGAAATTTTGAAGAGGTGTTTGAAGCAACCCTTGATAAAAATATGAGAAATAGCCCATGAACACAAAAATTCATACAATTGACTTATAAGGAGGGAAATTCTAGAAGATTCATTGAATGGAGACACATTTTGAAGGGACAGCAAGACACCTTTTGGATTTTTATTAAAGAAGACTTGGATCATCAAAGTCAACCACCGCCAAGGAGCCAACAACCATGTACCAAAGTTTACCACCGCCGCCGTCGCTGCCGGCCACCTTTATTTTATTTTATTTTATTTTGAGTATTAGTTTGTATTGTGAGAGAAGGAAGAGAATTCAAAGGAACTTCAAGATATTTGGTGGAGAGAATTTAAGATAAGTGTTTATCTGTGTGACTACACTTGGTTTTTATTTTAGATTTCTTATTTTTGTGCTTTATTTCTACTTTTAAACTCATGTATGGTTGTGTTTTCTCCATCAATTCCGAGTAGTTTTCTTTATCTTTTTCCTTGAAATGATAAGTGATTAAATGTTTAAAAGAAGTTGTGTGAAGTAATAGTCTTCAATGTTGGAAGAAGTTGTGATGATTCAAGACCTTGCACTTCATTTACTTCTTGATTTGCTCAATTAATATTTTAAAACCTGTTGTGAGAACATGTAAGATCCGAGATGGTATTGTCTTGGTCAACAAATGGTTAGAATCGCATATTGATTTCATGAATGAGAATTTAGTTCATAGGGTTGAGTGCAAATAAATAGGGAAATATATTTTCAAGGGTGTAGAACTAAAGGACTTTAGAGTGATAGACTAAAGCCCCCAATTTGATTTATAGTTTTAGGTTTTGATACGAGATGTTAGCCCCCAGGTGGAAGGAGAAGAGGGATCTCTAGAGTGAGAGCTAGTATCTTTCCTGCTTAGCCGGTCTTTAAGACTATTTAAACTATAGATTAGTCAATGTTCTTTATAGCATCTCTAGTAAGGGTAAAGAATATTACTGCTCCTATTTGACACAACATATTTATCATACTTCCACAACTGAATTTCTATATTTATCACTGATCCATGATAAAGAAAAATATATTTTATTTATATTGCCTTCACCTTGCAAGTATTTTAATGAAGTTAATTAATTGCTCGCTTTACTTTCAATGATAAAAAATTACAAAAGAATCAAACTTTCATTTCTATTATAGCATCTTTAGTTTGAGTAAGAATATATATTGCTAAGTATTTTGTTATTTAAATTCAATTCTCCCTGTGGGTTCGATATTCGAGACTTAATCAGAAAGTTCTATATTACTTGATAACGATACATATACTTGCGTGGTATCCTATATTAAAATATTATAACTGCATTCTTATTTGTTTCATAGTAAACAATTTACCTAGCTTTTTCTTTGGATAAAGTTTTTTGCGCTGTTGCAAATTAACAATATATATTAAGGAAATTAATCGCATACATCGCATTTTACATCTATTTATATAGAATGTCGAGATCATTGAGCACTTTGTAGATATTAAAATTGATATTCAATATGTGATTCCCTCCTCTTTTCATGGAAATGTATATCATGAAGCTTCTGAAGTTAATGCTGGCAATACAGTCTTTTCTTGGGATGGTGGTATGTTTGTTATTAACGTTTCTAATTCTTTATATAATTTAGTTTCATTAAGGTTTGTTAATAATACTAGAAACAATCCATCTTCTAGTTCTTAGGTTTATGTTAGGAGTAAGAAAAACATATCTAAATGATCTGTTTATTTCTTGTTTATGTCTTTTTCCTGTGCCTTTTATTTATCTTTGTTATCATGTTTCTTTCTAAGTTGGTTTCTCCAAACGTAAAAGGGTTTAATAGTGATACTCAACTTGTTAATTGTAAGAGATTTTTTAAAGAACATAAGCTTGATTTACTATGTATTTTAGAAACCAAATTTTCCTCTTCTTTAACTTCTGAGTTAATTTTATATCTTTTCCAATGAAGGAAATATGGACAATTTCAGTCTTGTGGACAATGAGAGGATTTGGATAAAATGGGATATAGATATTTTGAATTTTTCAGGTATAGAAATAAACTTTCAATATAAACATGGACATGTTTCTGATTTCTCTTCTAAAAATTTTTATATGACTTCTATTTATGCAGCTAACAGTGTATTTATTAGGAAAGGTTTATGGAATTCTCTTGTTGCTATTGCTGATAATATGTCTTCTCCATGGATCTTACATGGGAAAATTCAATTGCAACCTCAAATTAGATGAGAAAATTGGTGGTTTATTTTGCTTACCTTGTAAGCTTTACGATTTTAACAATTGTATTTTAAATGTTGGTTTTATTGAGTTAAATAACTCTAGTTATTCCTTTAGTCGATATAACAATCAATTGAATAATCCCATTAGATGCTTATTGATAGAGCTCCTTGCAATGTTAATTGGATGAATTTATTTCTTGATTCTTTATTTAAAGTTTTCAATGGTCGTTCCTCTGATCACCATCTTATTCTCATTTCTTTTGGGCAATTCTTATAAATTGTATTAAAGATTTATGTATAAGAATTATTGAAAATTTTTCCCTTATTTTTTAAATATTTTTGTTAAATGAAATTTTATTTTTTCTATTTGCAATAAACTTCGTAATGTTAAATTGGCTTTCAAGGAGGGTGGCATTGAAATTCCTCTATTTTCTTATCGAGTTATAATGTTGATCTTAAATGCTAATAAAATTGTATATGGCTCAACTTGAAATATATCCTCTTTTTAAAGATCTTTTGGATCAAGTTTCTTTAATCCTAATATTGTTTTTTGCGATTATAAATGAGCGAAATAAAAAGTTAAATGCTTTTTGTTAACTAAAGATGAGGATAATGTTAAATTTTTTTTTATCAAAGAATTAAAGTTAAACAATTCTAATTTTATTAAAGAGATTTTTGTTAATAATAACTATATTCAAAGTCATAAAGCTATTGTTAGAGAAGCTTTTTCTTTTTCTACTAATCTGCTAAATGATTAAATTTCTAATGATCATTTTTAAGGGACTCTTTTCCTATTAATCATTCTATGAAGATGATACTTCTTTTATTGACTCAAAGTTTTCTAATAAGGATATTAAAATGATTTTATTTTATACTGATTCTAATAAAGCTCCTGATTTTGATGGCTTCACTTCTAATTTTTTTAAAGATACATGGGACATCTTGGCACTGACTGTATTTCTACTATTAATTCTTTTTTCATCAATGTCAAACTTTCTTATAGAGTTAAACATTCTACTTTTGTGCTTATTCTTAAAAGTTCTGATGTGAAGACTTTCTATAACTATCATCCTACTTTTTTATGCAAACACTTTTTATAAAGTTATTATTTTGTTGACTGATAGACAAATAGATTCTCTTTAGAATCATTCATCCTCCTCAAACTGCTTTTATTAGAGGACATGAAATTGTTGATAACATTATATTAACAAATGAGCTTATTTATGATTTTAATTCCAGTAGTTTTACCAAAATTGATATCTCTAAAGCTTTTGATAATGTTAATAAATAGTTTCTGTATAAAAGCTTGCATAGGATTGGTATTTCTAATGTCTTCATTAATCAGATTGCTTCTTGCACTTTTGATATTACTTTTTTAAGTTATTATTAACAGTGAACTAAAAGGTTATTTTTATTTTTCAAGTTTTAGGCAGGGTTATCATCTCTCTTCTTAACTTTTTATTATCATTATGGAATCTCTTTTTGTTAAGTTTGCTAATTAGCTGCCAAAAGATAATTATGTTGATACAATAAATCATTTGATTTGTGTTGATATTTTTATCTTTCGNGAGCCCATGGACACAAAAATTCATACAATTGACTTATAAGGAGGAAAATTCTAGAAGATTCATTGAATGGAGACACATTTTGAAGGGACACCAAGACACCTTTTGGATTTTTATTAAAAAAGACTTGGATCATCAAAGTCAACCACCGCCAAGGAGCCAACAACCATGTACCAAAGTTTACCACCGCCGCCGTCGCCGCCGGCCACCTTTATTTTATTTTATTTTATTTTGAGTATTAGTTTGTATTGTGAGAGAAGGAAGAGAATTCAAAGAAACTTCAAGATTTTTGGTGGAGAGAATTTAAGATAAGTGTTTATCTGTGTGACTACACTTGGTTTTTAATTTAAATTTCTTATTTTTGTGCTTTATTTCTACTTTTAAACTCATATGTGGTTGTGTTTTCTCCATCAATTCTGAGTAATTTTCTTTATCTTTTTCCTTAAAATGATAAGTGATTAAATGTTTAAAGGAAGTTGTGTGAAGTATTAGTCTTCAATGTTGGAAGAAGTTGTGATGATTCAAGACCTTGCACTTCATTTACTTCTTGATTTGCTCAATTAATATGTTAAAACCTGTTGTGAGAATATGTAAGATCCGAGATGGTATTGTCTTGGTCAACAAATTGTTAGAATCGCATATTGATTTCATGAATGAGAATGTAGTTCATAGGGTTGAGTTCAAATAAATAGGGAAATATATTTTCAAGGGTGTAGAACTAAAGGACTTTAGAGTGATAGACTAAAACCCCCAATTTGATTTATAGTTTTAGGTTTTGATAAGAGATGTTAGCCCCCAGGTGGAGGGAGAAGATGGATCTCTAGAGTGAGAGCTAGTATCTTTCCTGCTTAGCCGGTCTTCAAGACTATTTAAACTATAGATTAGTCAATGTTCTTTATAGCATCTCTAGTAAGGATAAAGAATATTACTGCTCCTATTTGACACAACACATTTATCATACTTCCACAACTGAATTTCTATATTTATCACTGATTCATGATAAAGAAAAATATATTTTATTTATATTGTCTTCATCTTGCAACTATTTTAATGAAGTTAATTAATTTCTCACTTTACTTTCAATGATAAAAAATTACAAAAGAATCGAACTTTCATTTCTATTATAGCATCTTAAGTTTGAGTAAGAATATATATATTGCTAAGTATTTTGTTATTTAAATTCAATCCTCCCTGTGGGTTCGATATTCGGGACTTAATCAGAAAGTTTTATATTATTTGATAACGATACATATACTTGTGTAGTATCCCATATTAAAATATTATAACTGCATTCTTATTTGTTTCATAGTAAACAATTTACCTAGCTTTTGCTTGGATTAAGTTTTTGGCGCTGTTGCAAATTAAAAATATATATTAAGAAAATTAATCGCATACATCGCATTTTACATCTATCTATATAGAATGTCGGGATCATTGAGCACTTTGTAGATATTAAAATTGATATTCAATATGTGATTCCCTCTTCTTTTCATGGAAATGTAAATCATGAAGCTTCTGAAGTTAATGCTGGCAATACAGTCTTTTCTTGGGATGGTGGTATGTTTGTTATTAACGTTTCTAATTCTTTATATAATTTAGTTTCATTAAGGTTTGTTAATAATACTAGAAACAATCCATCTTCTAGTTCTTAGGTTTATGTTAGGAGTAAGAAAAACATATCTAAATGATCTGTTTATTTCTTGTTTATGTCTTTTTCCTGTGCCTTTTATTTATCTTTGTTATCATGTTTCTTTCTAAGTTGGTTTCTCCAAACGTAAAAGGGTTTAATAGTGATACTCAACTTGTTAATTGTAAGAGATTTTTTAAAGAACATAAGCTTGATTTACTATGTATTTTAGAAACCAAATTTTCCTCTTCTTTAACTTCTGAGTTAATTTTATATCTTTTCCAATGAAGGAAATATGGACAATTTCAGTCTTGTGGACAATGAGAGGATTTGGATAAAATGGGATAAAGATATTTTGAATTTTTCAGGTATAGAAATAAATTTTCAATATAAACATGGACATGTTTCTGATTTCTCTTCTAAAAATTTTTATATGATTTCTATTTATGCAGCTAATAGTGTATTTATTAGGAAAGGTTTATGGAATTCTCTTGTTGCTATTGCTGATAATATGTCTTCTCCATGGATCTTACATGGGAAAATTCAATTGCAACCTCAAATTAGATGAGAAAATTGGTGGTTTATTTTGCTTACCTTGTAAGCTTTACGATTTTAACAATTGTATTTTAAATGTTGGTTTTATTGAGTTAAATAACTCTAGTTATTCCTTTAGTCGATATAACAATCAATTGAATAATCCCATTAGATGCTTATTGATAGAGCTCCTTGCAATGTTAATTGGATGAATTTATTTCTTGATTCTTTATTTAAAGTTTTCAATGGTCGTTCCTCTGATCACCATCTTATTCTCATTTCTTTTGGGCAATTCTTATAAATTGTATTAAAGATTTATGTATAAGAATTATTGAAAATTTTTCCCTTATTTTTTAAATATTTTTGTTAAATGAAATTTTATTTTTTCTATTTGCAATAAACTTCGTAATGTTAAATTGGCTTTCAAGGAGGGTGGCATTGAAATTCCTCTATTTTCTTATCGAGTTATAATGTTGATCTTAAATGCTAATAAAATTGTATATGGCTCAACTTGAAATATATCCTCTTTTTAAAGATCTTTTGGATCAAGTTTCTTTAATCCTAATATTGTTTTTTGCGATTATAAATGAGCGAAATAAAAAGTTAAATGCTTTTTGTTAACTAAAGATGAGGATAATGTTAAATTTTTTTTTATCAAAGAATTAAAGTTAAACAATTCTAATTTTATTAAAGAGATTTTTGTTAATAATAACTATATTCAAAGTCATAAAGCTATTGTTAGAGAAGCTTTTTCTTTTTCTACTAATCTGCTAAATGATTAAATTTCTAATGATCATTTTTAAGGGACTCTTTTCCTATTAATCATTCTATGAAGATGATACTTCTTTTATTGACTCAAAGTTTTCTAATAAGGATATTAAAATGATTTTATTTTATACTGATTCTAATAAAGCTCCTGATTTTGATGGCTTCACTTCTAATTTTTTTAAAGATACATGGGACATCTTGGCACTGACTGTATTTCTACTATTAATTCTTTTTTCATCAATGTCAAACTTTCTTATAGAGTTAAACATTCTACTATTGTGCTTATTCTTAAAAGTTCTGATGTGAAGACTTTCTTTAACTATCATCCTACTTTTTTATGCAAACACTTTTTATAAAGTTATTATTTTGTTGACTGATAGACAAATAGATTCTCTTTAGAATCATTCATCCTCCTCAAACTGCTTTTATTAGAGGACATGAAATTGTTGATAACATTATATTAACAAATGAGCTTATTTATGATTTTAATTCCAGTAGTTTTACAAAAATTGATATCTCTAAAGCTTTTGATAATGTTAATAAATAGTTTATGTATAAAAGCTTGCATAGGATTGGTATTTCTAATGTCTTCATTAATCAGATTGCTTCTTGCACTTTTGATATTATTTTTTTAAGTTATTATTAACAGTGAACTAAAAGGTTATTTTTATTTTTCAAGTTTTAGGCAGGGTTATCATCTCTCTTCTTAACTTTATTATCATTGTGGAATCTCTTTTTGTTAAGATTGATAATTAGCTGTCAAAAGATAATTATGTTGATACAATAAATCATTTGATTTGTGTTGATATTTTTATCTTTCGTAAAGTTGATTCTCTTCATATTAATTTATTTCTAATATCGTTAATAATTTTAGTAAAGCTTCTAATCTTTACATCAATTCGTTTAAATCTTTCATTGTTTTTTTCTAAAATTATTGATAGTAATATTCAACAACTTATTTGTATTTTATGTGATTTTCTTGCTAAAGTTTATCTTGGGATTATTATGGTGTTACCATTAAACATTCTAAGTTAGTCAATATTTGTTGTCATAAATTTATTAATAAAATTCATATTTGACTTGTTGGTTGGAAGAAAAAACTTCTATTTGTTGTTGGTAGAGTTCAATTAATTAAATTTGTTATTGAGAGCTACTTACAGAATTGGTTTCATTTCATTTTACTACCTAAAGGTTTGAGGAAAAGATTTCTACTTTAATTTCTACATTTTTTATTGATATTGAAGATAATAAGAAGCTTCACACCATTGATTGGACTAATATTACTTTGTCTAAGCATTCTAGTGGCCTTCATCTGCCTTCTCTAGACTCTATTAACATTATGTGTAAAATTAAAATTATTAGAAATTTTATAACTCCTATTTTTATCTGAGAGATCGGATTTTCAATTATTATGGTTCTTTCTGGTGTGCTGTTCATTCTATTTCTACTCATTTTTGGAAAGATCTTATTGGAATTGCTAATAAGTTTAAAAACGTCTACAGTTTCAAAGGTACTAATGATTGTCATTTGTTTTTTTTTTTTATTTTGACCCTTGGTTTGATGGTCTCTCTTAAAGAACATTTAGGTGATTCTTGGTTTAATTTTTCTCTTAATATAAAGCTTAAGGATGTTATTTAGATTGATTATTGGAATAACTTTCGAAATGTTAATGCTCCTGATTTTTGTATTGAAGCTATTTGTAAAATTCTTATTATCAATAGTCCTCAACTTGCTTCTTCATTAACTAGTTTCTTCCCGCTCTCCATCACTATCTTCTATTAAAACTGACTGAAGGGTGAGAATTTTGGAAATGATGATGAGAAAGTGCTGATCACGCCCTATTTAGAGGAAATACAAGAACGAAAATCTAGGGAGCTTAATTATTGGAAGCAGTTATTACGCAATAAATAAATTAATATTTTCATTTAATTCTCTCATTCTTATTATACTTTTCACTTTCAAATAAGTAACAAAAGCAAGATATTAAATGTACATAAAAAATATAACCACAAAAAATCTCAAGAAAATTCAACGGATCACATTAAAAGGATGCCAAAGGACTGCATCAGAACAGTCGAAGGACAAATGATTCAAACATCATTCCATTCGGTCGGATCATGGGTCGATCGAAGAAAAGCATATCCAAATGAAGTAGACATTATGCACTTGATCTGAGGGACGATCGTATATTATCAACCCCATTTATCAAACTATGAGATCCCACGCAAAGAGAACCAACGGTCGCTTCCTAGAACACCTTAGCAACATTTTATGAAAATCTCTTAAACAAAAGAAAGTTGCCTATCATATTACGTTGATGCACACTCTGCCTAACTTAAATAAGGTCTTTTGCGGAATGTTATCTCAAAAAAACCGCCCGACGACCATCAAGCCAAACAACTTTGGTCTGACCAAGCGATTACAACCGAATATTAGCGTCATCGTATCATTAATACCCCGCTTCAAACAGTTATAAATGTGAAACAATGCCAATAACAGTTATGCATATTAAAGGATCTTATAGTCAGTTACAAATGTGTAAATATATAATGACACATCAATCACTTGTAAAGTTTATATTTATACATTAACAAATATATAATTTTCTAAACATTCCCTATAATCTATAAATATGAAAGCCATTTCTTCATGAGGAGCTCCAAAAAAATGTGTTATAATGCACTTTGTTTTTAATTCTTTTTCCCCTATTCTTTCCATCCGTCCAACACTCTAACCCTTATGCATCACCCATAGGATATTTTGGAATTTAACAATATATATATTCAATGAGCTAAAATCAAAATTCATTAATTGTGACATAAATTCTTGCAACAACCTGCTAATATTTTGTGCGTTAATTTTAATTTTCTTTAAAATTGCGTTATTTAATTTTATGAATTTAAAACAGATTTTTCTCAAAAAAAATTTATGCAATAAACTACTTACGCTATTATAAATAATATAAGAAAAATATTTATAGCTTATGATGTGAATAATTTATTTTTCTGAATATTATTTTACACCAATTCATTGTTTGCTCAGAAGATGCTATCATGTGTGCTTCTTAAATTAAAAAACAAAAAAAAAACACTATATTTTGGCACTACTCCATAGGTCCTTTTATGAACCATCGTGATATTGTACCCATTACCTGCAAATAGTTAGCTNATTTTGACCCTTGGTTTGATGGTCTCTCTTAAAGAACATTTAGGTGATTCTTGGTGTAATTTTTCTCTTAATATGAAGCTTAAGGATGTTATTTAGATTGATTATTGGAATAACTTTCAAAATGTTAATGCTCTTGATTTTTGTATTGAAGCTATTTGTAAAATTCTTATTATCAATAGTCCTCAACTTGCTTCTTCATTAACTAGTTTCTTCCCGCTTTCCATCACTATCTTCTATTAAAACTGACTGAAGGGTGAGAATTTTCGAAATGATGATGAGAAAGTGCTGATCACGCCCTATTTAGAGAAAATACAAGAACGAAAATCTATGGAGCTTAATTATTGGAAGCAGTTATTATGCAATAAATAAATTAATATTTTCATTTAATTCTCTCATTCTTATTATACTTTTCACTTTCAAATAAGTAACAAAATCAAGATATTAAATGTACATAAAAAATATAACCACAAAAAAATCTCAAGAAAATTCAACGGATCACCTTAAAAGGAAGCCAAAGGACTGCATCAGAACAGTCGAAGGACAAATGATTCAAACATCATTCCATTCGATCGGATCATGGGTCGATCGAAGAAAAGCATATCCAAATGAAGTAGACATTATGCACTTGATCTGAAGGACGATCGTATATTATCAACCCCATTTATCAAACTATGAGATCCCACGCAAAGAGAACCAACGATCGCTTACGAGAACACCTTAGCAACATTTTATGAAAATCTCTTAAACAAAGGAAAGTTGCCCGTCAAATTACGTTGATGCACTCTCTGCCTAACTTAGATAAGGTCTTTTGCGGAATGTTATCTCAAAAAAACCGCCCAACGACCATCAAGCCAAACAACTTTGGTCTGACCAAGCGATTGCCACCGAATATTAGCGCCAACATATCATTAATACTCGCTTCAAACAATTATAAATGTGAAACAGTGCCAATAACAATTATGAAAATCAAAGGATCTTATAGTAAGTTACAAATATGTAAATATATAATGACACATCAATCACTTGTAAAGTTTATATTTATGCATGAACAAATATATAATTTTCTAAACATTCCCTATAATCTATAAATATGAAAGCCATTTCTTCAAGAGGAGCTCCAAAAAATGTGTTAAAATGCACTTTGTTTTTAATTCTTTTTCCCCTACTCTTTCCATCCGTCCAACACTCTAACCCCTTATGCGTCACCCATAGGATATTTTGGAATTTCACAATATATATACATTCAATGAGCTAAAATCAAAATTCATTAATTGTGACATAAATTCGTGTAACAACCTGCTAATATTTTGTGCGTTAATTTTAATTTTCTTTAAAATTGAGTTATTTAATTTTATGAATTTAAAACAGATTTTTCTCAAAAAAAATTATGCAATAAACTACTTACGCTATTATAAATAATATAAGAAAAAAATTTTTAGCTTATGATGTGAATAATTTATTTTTCTAAATATTATTTTACACCAATTCATTGTTTGCTCAGAAGATGCCATCATGTGTGCCTCTTAAATTATAAATATAAAAAAAAACAAAAAAAAAAAAAAACACAATTTTTTGGCACTACTCCATAGGTCCTTTTATGAACCATCGTGATATTGTACCCATTACCTGCAAATAGTTAGCTCCAAGAAAGGATTAGTTATAAATTCACTAGTGTAATTTGTAATCATTAAAATCATGAGGCTAAGTGGCCAACATGTGTCATTGGGCCTATGTTGGCTAATTCATTGAAGCTGTAACGAGCTAATTGAACCACACTTCTTTTCATGGTGCCTAAGGATCGCAGACAAGCAAGCCATGCATGATGCACACGTTAGCATATGAAAATAGTAAAGTTAAACAATATGATTGTGCCCTGTATTACAAAGATTATCACCGATCATGAACTTATCATAGGAAACCATAAAGAAGAAACAAACAGTTGAAATGTAGAAGTAAATTAACCAATATGAGAAAGCATAAATNCAAAATAGTAAAGTTAAACAATATGATTGTGCCCTGTATTACAAAGATTATCACCGATCATGAACTTTCATAGGAAACCATAAAGAAGAAACAAACAGTTGAAATGTAGAAGTAAATTAACCAATATGAGAAAGCATGAATAACGCACAATATATGTTCTGTGAAACATAGCATTGTATAGTCGGAACTTAGTGCTTGTCACATAAACACAAGTTTACCCAATTTTTTGACATCAGGTTCAATTTCCACAGGGTACAGAATAGCATACAAATTATTTGCTTTATCAACATTGAGGTGCAGGGCAAGTGTAGATATTTATTAACACAAAAGTCCTCGGCTATAAAATTAATGTGATAGAAAAAAGATTCAATTCAACCTCCACCAAGCATTCTAAACAGTAATCACACCGAAAGCAAGATTCGTATCAATTNTATCAACATTGAGGTGCAGGGCAAGTGTAGATATTTATTAACACAAAAGTCCTCGGCTATAAAATTAATGTGATAGAAAAAGATTCAATTCAACCTCCACCAAGCATTCTAAACAGTAATCACACCGAAAGCAAGATTCGTATCAATTCTATTTTTAAATCTTAATAGGGGAAAATCTTGCAGTTCCTAAAAATTAAACATAAACTGTGCAAATGCAAACTAGGATTTATTAGAATTACACA
Organism: Phalaenopsis hybrid cultivar; assembly: GCA_002079205.1. Taxonomy (NCBI): domain Eukaryota; kingdom Viridiplantae; phylum Streptophyta; class Magnoliopsida; order Asparagales; family Orchidaceae; genus Phalaenopsis; species Phalaenopsis hybrid cultivar. Next base: position 72,472 of record JXCR01141219.1, read on the forward strand.
TACTCTAGGTAGAAAAAAAAAATGAAAAAGGTGAGAAAACGGCTTACATTAAATCAGAGGATTCTCTGTCAAAAAAATCCAGTGTATTCTGCCGCGGGAGGAGATTTTCAGACTACTTAAAGGATGGAGACTGGTTTTGTTTGGCATCAGTCCGGGAGTTTCAAACGGTCAAAAAGAACCATGAAGCTCTGGTTAGGACTAGGGGGAATAAACACAAACCCTAGCTCCGTGCCTCTGATATGCGGCCCAAATCCCTGAGGAACAAATGAAAGTGGCAGAGGAAAACCAAAACTGGTACTTATAAATCAGAAATCATGATTTTTCAAGCTCTCCTCTATATGTTGTCTTTAAACGCGTCATGTTATCATTTCAATTAATAAAAAAGAACTCTGAAATAGTAAACATTCCAAGATGGGTCATTCAGAACTTTCAATAGGGCATGCAATTATGCAATTTCCATCTAGTTAAAGCTTCATTTTGAATAAAGGACTCCCTAGGATCTCATTGCAATCAAAAGTTTGAACATAACGCTGGAATAAAAATCTACCTTGCCATTAAGCTGTACTAACAGGCCATCAACCCACTGAGGATTCTTGAATCCAGGCTCTGCTATTCTTCCCTGACCCTTGTAACTAGCAACCTACATCAAAAATCAATTGTTCAGTGTGGCGCACATGAAATAAAAGTAAATTAACTGGCTGGTTAGAATAAATTTCCAAAACATAAGTTTCATATTTAAATAAGTGAAGACCACACATGCAGCAAACTTGAATCCAAAGATTTAAGTTATAGTAAAGAAGAGGAGCAATACCACACCAAGATCCTCTGGGTAGGCTCCACGATTTATGAGACGATTTCCCTTGCCAATTTTGGCACGAAATGTAACCTATCAAAAATGAGTAAAACATTTATAATCATTGCTGAAGAAGAAATTTAAGTTAGCCAAGAGATGGCAAAAAGAATGATACAAAGTTGATCACATGCCTGCCCTGCAGGAACGTTCAGATCCCCAGTCAATTTAACAGCTTCCACATACTCAAAAAACTCCATTTCTGAGTCAACTTCATCCAAGTCATTCCAGTGACCATATTTACGCCGTAGCTGTATTACCTCAGTGCCAAAGGGGCCAAAGGCTCCAACAAATAAGCCTGCACTTGGAAAGACTTGCTAAGCTATACAAAATAGTACTGCATATAATGAGAACCTTTTACAGAACCTTACCCTCAAATGGATCTAGACAATTATTAAGTATTATCCGATTAAAAACAGTTGTCTTGGACAATCTGCTTCTTCTCTGAGTTTGGCTAACTGCAAATTTAACCACTTCTCGAAGATCTTTAGACACCTGTGAAAATTTAAGAGATTAAATCATAGATACAGAAGCAATTTGATGAAAATAATATAATGATATTGTTGAATCCAAATCTATTTATGATAACAATAGAACCTTTCTAATAAGAACTATAAGAAAATAGAACAAAAAGCAGAGTGTCTAGAGAGAAACTCTTAGAATTTTATTAGAATGTAGAAGCATAATACGTACAATAAAATTATTTGGTGTCAAACCTTCCTCCTGACCCCCTTACCACCCAAAAGGCTAAATGAAAAAATAAAATATATTACAAGCTGACGAGTTGCTTGCTGTAAAAGAGCACTAGGCATATAGATAGAAATGCATAAAAAATATATATTGATAAGCATATGAAGTCGCCATTCAGTAAAGTCACAGACTGACTTGACCAAATGCTGTTGAGTAGCCTCTAAAACTGGGCAAGAATGCTTAATTGACCATTAAGCCATTCATTTCCTAAGCCAAGTTTATGATGAATTTAGAAATAATAATCTGCCATGTTTGTTAAGGCACTAGGCAAGTTCAATCATAGCAAATGCATTATGACCTTGGCAAATTTATTATAGCGAGTCAATTATGGCTTTGGGCAAGTTCAATGTAGCTTGGGAGACAACACTAGCTTTGGTGAGTTCAGATTAGAATTGGTTCATTCCCATTGAACAATAGCAAGTTCACCAGACGAGTTTATATCAATCATTGCAATTTCACTAATTTTCTAACTCAGCTTAAATGTTTTTAAAATCTTGAACCAGATTGATTCGAACTAAGATGACAAAATATTTGAGTATAGACCTAGTTCCCTAATTCTCTTATATTTTTAAAAAGCGACTTGCAAAAAGAAAAAGAGAGTTAAAAAAAACATATTATTTTGTTTAAAAAAATAATTAAAAAAAATTGGAGAATTTACTATCCAGATAAGTTGTTACATTGATGCAACTCAACTTACACGTCAGTGGTAATGGAAGCCTAAAAATATGAGCAAGACGTTAGCATTAGAAATTACTCCATTTTATTGTCTTCTTCCTCTAAACCATTCTGTAACTCTTGTTCAAGCTAAGAAGGCCTGCATCCCTCTAATGAAAGTGGATGCCGAGCCAAACGAAGAATTGCTTCAAAATATTCTGGAAAAGCAAAGAAAGGATGAATCAAAATGAAAAAAATACATGCATTCCTTCTCAACAAATCACCAGCCCAAAAGGTGAAATTGGAAGAAGTTCAAGCAAGTAAAGTAATGGAGAGTACTAATGTAGTTGCTACTGCAACGACTTTCATGAGCAATCCCATTGTCGATCCTACAAGTGGGCCAGTAAGCGACTGAACTGTTCCTTCGGAAGTGCCTATAGTTAAATCTACAACTCTGCCGACTCAATTAGATCACAAATAAATGAATTATGAATTTTTAAAAGCATAATTCAGTGAATTTCATCAATTTGCCTTGAAGCAATTCAATCAAGTTATTGTTAGAAGATAAAAATGATCAACCCGCCATCAACAAACAAATTGGTTCGGTTTTTTCTTTAAACTATCAGCATCATAGTTCATTGAACATGAGTAAGGTATTTGGTGAAGAATGGAGTAGGAATGACGAGCTAGCTCAAAATCTTGCAAAAACCATGAGTTTATCTTCTTACTATCATCCTTCGATATAAGATTTACAGTGTTTTGCCAAGGCTTCTCTTAATATTTTTATTACAAAAAAATCCCTCTCCCTGAGTTTCTATAAATTAGACAAAATCAAAGGATGCCTTCAATATGACTTTAGTGAAAACTCCAAGAGAACCACTGGTGACCAAATTTTAATGAATTATGTTAAAGTCAGCCTAACAATGAGTTCAATTATAACTACCAGAAAAGC
>JXCR01141219.1:82752-97331 GCA_002079205.1 Phalaenopsis hybrid cultivar
CTGTGAGCTTTAACTTATGACCTTTTAGTGGAGTAAATTGGATTGATCCGCTTATGAAATGTGAGAAAATGATATCTTTATAGGATTGATTCAAGGACCATGGGCTCTATTTTTTAGGTCTTTTTGATATGACTTTGAGAATCGCTCTACCCTTTTTTCCTTCGATCTTTTGGGTGGATCATTTCTCCTATCGCTCATCCTCATTTTTGTTCTTTTATTTCCTTACTTCTTGATTCGATTTTCTGTGCTTATGTCTAATACGTGAGTGCTAATGTATAGCATTTTGCTATATGTGAAACTATCAAGCAATGTCGCAAGTAGGTTGGTTTTGTTTTGGGGCGTATAGCGATGATGACAAAGGCACGCCGGTGGTAGAGTAGAATGATATTTCATCCTACAATACCAAGACTTAATTCTGGGACCTGATGAATTNTCTCATCCCCATTTTTGTTCTTTTATTTTCTTACTTCTTGATTCAATTTTCTGTGCTTATGTCTGATACATGAGTGCTAATGTATAGTCTTTTGTTATATGTGAAACTATCAAGCAATGTCGCAAGTAGGTCGGTTTTGTTTTGGGGCATAGGGCGATGATGACAAATGCACGCCGGTGGTAGAGTAGAATGATATTTCATCCTACAATACCAAGACTTAATTCTGGGACCTGATGAATTGTAGGATGAAAGTATCATTCACCGACATAAGACTAAAGGGAGACCCGTACCTTCTTAAGTTGTTTGTAGTCCTAGGTTCGGTGACGTGATCGACTTGTGGACAACAATTTCTTTTTCAAAATTAATAAAACAAATTGATAAGAACATATACAATATTTATAAAAATATTTTATTATAAAAATCAAAGTTAAAATAATTTTCCTTTTGTATGCTTGAAATACATATGCATGTTAAAACTTAAATTTTAAAGATGTGTCACAAATTGAGTTGTCCACTTATTGATTACCGATCCTGGGCTAAGGAATACCCTCCTAAGTTAGGTTCAGTAGGATATCCTTCTAGTGGAGTGTCGGGCTTTACGCATCCGGGTGAACAAGTAGCATTCAATGACCCTCGAGTACAAATATATATTTGAGCCTAGCCCCGACCCGAGTGCTTGTGATCCCCTTTTTTTGAATTTTTTTGTATGTTTTCTTGAAATTTTAGACAAAACACTCGTGGTCTTCTCTTCGAAATTTTCCCGAGATTTTTTATTATTATTTGTCAATTTTTCCGAATCTTTCGTCGTGGATTTATTCATCGATTTTCACGAAGTTTCCAAACAAATTTTCTTTATACAGTGAATAATAGCTAGCTTAAAGAAGCAGCAGACTTCTCAAATTTACAGGTGTGATTTACCTTGCAGCATTTTATTTATTTATTTCCTAGCATGTTATATTACTTTCCCAGCATGTTATACTGCTCTTTCTAGCACGTTATACTATTCTTTCAGCATGCTATACCGTCTTTTCTTTCTACTGTGCACTATACTGTTCTTTTCTTTTATACTGCATGCTTAGTTACTTTGATACACACTATACCTTAGTATAGGATAACCTAGTGGTTAGGTGCGTTTTCAAAACTGAAACTAAACCTGGAGGTGCTACAAAGAAGAGCTTGGAGCGAATCCTATGGGCAGCACGACGAGGAGAACAACTTCAAGGTGGATTTACAACATCAAAACACATTCACATCATATATCATCCTCTTTAGTTTAAATAACAACATCTAGGATTTCGAGGTAGTTTGCCTAGCGCAGTGTAAACATCCACATATCACTTTTAGGCTTTTGCACAACCCTGTTGTGCAATTATAAGTCCTAACAATTTAGGATTCTGAGGTTACTGTATGATACGGTGTAAATCCTCCTATCTTTTTAGGTTATCTGCACGATCATATATCGTACAAATATGAATCCTAAATTTTAAATAAATTGCAGGATTAAACATTAAATAACATCATTTCAAAGATATAAAGTCTAACAGTATGATAGTTGGGAGGTCACCAGGGTTCTCCCTGGATCTGTGATATCCCTTACCCTTAGCTCTTTTGGATTCCGTAAAACTGTTCCTATTTGAGTCATTCTCATTTGATTTTCCCATGTCCGATATTGGAAACCTAAACTTTGAAATCTTGAAGGCAAAAATACTGATCTTAATTTAGCGTTTTCTAAAGTGACCCAAGACATTTAAGATATAATTAACTATAGAGCTTGTCTTTATATGGAACTTGGAACCCAAGTAAAATAAACCCTATCTAATCTTTATATTAGGTAGGAGAACTTGTTAACCTCATATAAAATATTTCATAGACCAAACAGATGTCACAAATTCTTTAGTTTAGGTGATTGAATTCCTATTACAAGTGATATATTTATTCTTCGAGATAAGTGTATTACTTTTAGTATTGTATTCAATCATCTAAACTATTTAAAATGTGAGACTCGTTTGGTCTCACCTATTTTAAAAGTAAAATATTACTTTTAAAAATAAAAAATGTTAGATTCATATTTAAATTATTTTCAAAATCACAAAATCATCACTTTTTCAAAAAACCAAGATTAAAACGGCCAACACCATCATCTAATGAAAATCATCGAATCTTTAAATATAAATCTATCTAAGAAAAAAGCTTTTCTATCAATGGAGCTTGCCTTGTCATTAAAATATTGATAAGAATTAGAACTTGCCATTGACAAAAGGTATCAGGGAAATTAGCTTGGCAAATTAATTCAAACTTAAGAGAAGAATTAGAATGAGTAAAAAACTCTTGATATTTGGCCATAGAAGCAATGATTTATGTCAATGTGTTAGAAGTATTTATGAAATTAAAAGAATATAAGAATACGTGTTCCTTCAAGAATGAAGCCGATATTAAATTTTGTATGGATACTTCAATCAATTGTAAAATCCTCCAACCAAAATATAAAGATCAAGCTTATTTTTTACACGCTAGCAATGAATCACTCAAAGAATGATTTTAAACATAATGAAGAGAGTCCCACCAATCCATGTATTCACAATAGAAGAATTTTCTTTAGATTTTTCTTTTTTCTTTTAATTGTTAAGATAATCCAAAAAATTTGTAATCGAATATAAAAATTTTGAATAAAATCTTTGTTTTAAAAAACATATTTTGAATTGTTATGCAATTGAGCTACGTGTACTCTCAAGACTCTTGAGCAAAATGACTATAAAATCAGCACAATGAATGTGCACAAGCTAAAGTAATTTACATATAACAAATTCTTGGACTCTTGCTCGACCTATCTTTTTACTATATATTCTTAAATAAATCATCACCTTCGATGAGTCACAACTTCATCGAAGCTTTATTTTTGCGAAAGCATCAATCAGGACTTGTCTTTCAAAAAGGACTACACTCTGCTCAATACATATCACAAAAGGAAAAATTTGAGTTTAAGGGATATATAAGAGATTGGGGCATGATACATAAATTTTGTCATATTCAAAAGTTTATATTTTGAGCAACTTCAAGTAGTATCCTAAGAATAAATATATAATGAGTTTTCAATCATATAGTTGTTCAAACATAACTCATTTATTTCAAAAATGTTTAAATTTAAGAAAGTTAATGGGACATTTTTTCCTTTCGAGTTTACCAAATATATTACTTTATAATGAGACTCAAGCTAAGTTTTAAGAATAAAATGTGACTTCAATAAGCATAGACTATCAATCTATTTTGTGGCCTTAGCACTTCTATCAGAAGTAGTGTCAATATCTCTAAATGTAATGATATGTAAAGAAAGTTAGCTTCTATTCCTCTTAATTAGCCAAGTTCATATTTAGGAAAAACTTTTCTATTTTTGGCCTAAACAACCATTCAAGTTTAAAGTTGACGAACATCAAATCAAAATTTTATGACTTGGATCAAACTTGGCTAACACTTTCCCATATAATTTATTTCTCTTTTTTCCTCTTTTTTTTAACATTTGTCACACTAACTTAAAGAGGCAGGTTTCACAAGCCCTACTTAAGCGCGAGCCCCATTGAGGCCTTGTTGAGTTTGCATTGAGCTCATCAAATTCAATTGAATTTGTTGAATTCACTTTGGAATTGCCAAATTTTCTTTGGATTTGTCTCGATGGGGAGGTTTGACAAGTTTTTGCTTTTTGAATCTGCCTATTTTGATTTACAAAAAAAATTCTTTGAAAAAGAATTCAATCATAAGCTACAACTCTTTTACAAAAAAAGAAATACATAAATTGTTTCCTTCAATGATGGAATATCTTCAAATTATCTCCACATCATGCTCTTAATCCACTTTTAGTGAATATAACTATAATTAATTTGCTCCAAAACTGACATAATCTTTAGCAAAACAGTATATTTCACAATTGCCACAAAGCATGTGTAGGTAGATATATCATCTTTAACAACCATGAAAAAGTTGTGTATACCCAAAATACTAAAAAAAAAATTGCAATTTATGCCAAATAAATAAAAAAAACAGCTTCACAATTCAAAACGAAAAGGGTTGAACCTTATGAAAATCCACCAAAACCCATTAGGAGTCAGTGAGAACACGTCCAAGGAAAATAGTGCCAACCTAAGCTATTGGCGACTCACCACCCTCATAGAAGAGCTTGCCAAATACTATCCTAAACTTGCTAGAGATATCGGCAACTCACCCCAACATAAGGAAGCACATGCCAAGTTCACTTTCGGAGTCACTTATACCCACCAGTAGGGTCATTCCCCCAACGTACTATCAAAAACTTTTCCAACAAGTCAACTTCGACCACCAAGGCAGAGAATCCAATAGTCAATTGTCCACGTGTCACTTTCCACCTGTACTTTTGTACTTTCTTATCAACAAGCTCTTTCAGCTCCACACCTTATCTAATTAAGAATACACTTTTATTTCTTTATGTATCTTTTTCCTATATAACATCTTATATAGCTTCTCTTGCAGCACTCAAAATTTTATAAATGCAAGATCAGAACATCATTTAAAGACATTAACTTGTAATTAAAAGTACTATAGTGAAATTATAGAGCCTCAACACTCCTTAATCTTTTATCTCCCTATTTTATGCTCTGCTTGCACTTGTTAATCTTACGAGTAGGCTCCTACATCCCTATGGACATATTTGAATTCAACATGCTTTCGAGCAAAATAACCATGAATTGATGTAAAAAATTATATGCTAAACACTGAGAAGTAGAGCAACCAGGTAGGAAGGAGAAAATAGCAAATCTAGAAAGCCTACTCAGCAAAACATCTACAAATGTGGGATTCTATAAGCTTTCCCCAAATTGCATAAAAATTGATGATTATGAACTCATTCCCCTCTTGTAATAAGTTTATTTTTTAAGGCATTAGACAAATAAATAAGCAATAAAAAAATGCAAGAAAAAATCTAGACTCAAAAATACAATAGGAAAACCTTTGAACTCAAGGCTAGCCAACTTCGAGGCCAGAATATTGATTAGAAATGGAAAAACTTGTACGTTGAGTAACTGCTTAATAGAAAAAATATAAGAGTTTGGGACTAGAGTGATCTAAGGTTAGGGACTACTCCAAAAAGTACCCTCTACAAGAGNCTAGACTAAAAAATACAATAGGAAAACCTTTGAACTCAAGGCTAGCCAACTTCGAGGCTAGAATATTGATTAGAAATGGAAAAACTTGTACGTTGAGTAACTGCTTAATAGAAAAAAGATAAGAGTTTGGGACTAGAGTGATCTAAGGTTAGGGACTACTCCAAAAAGTACCCTCTACAAGAGAAGAAAAAATCCCCTAAATAGATAAACAAATGGTACTTATGAAGTCGCCCATATGCTAAACTTAAGGCTTGGGTTTTATTGCAAAGAAGAAGAAATATCCAAAGAACCATAATAAAAAGAGACCTAAATATCTTTATTGTTTGTTAACTTTTAGTCAATAATGAAAATAAGAACTTTGCTTTTCAAGATTCAAAATATCCTAGAATTCTACTTATTCTATCGACAAAAATTGCATGTACACAATAGCAACTCATGATTACAAAATCAATCAAGAACTTGCCAATTCACCATTCAGAAGCCACCACCTACATTTGATATATTTTAGGAGCTCTTCAAAAAAATTCGAGTAAAATTTGAAGATTGCCTCAATATTCATCAAGATCTCGCCAAGAAAAAATTTCTATAATTTAGAAGCTCATTATCTCTCACTAGCAATAGCAATATACTTAGAGAACTCAAGCACAAGTATTTTCAATAAAAAGCCAATTATATACAAGCTCATGAATTTTCAACATCTCAATTCAAGCCATATCAGCTCTTCTCATAGAATTTACGTGAGATTAGTAAACTATTATATATTTAAGGAATTTCTCTTTATCACTTGGCATCACTATGCATTTATAAATTCAGCACTAGCATGTGATTATACTAGCTTTACTTGAACATTAAAAAGGTCCATGCAATTTACAAACTTTCAAAAATGTCTAAGGAAAGTCCTAGCAGTAGAAACAAGGTCTCCATTTACGATGAAATCCCCATTCAATAAAGCCTGAGATATTCAACTAGCGAGTTTAGATGATTACACCCACNCACGTGAGATTAGTAAACTATTATATATTTAAGGAATTTCTCTTTATCACTTGGCATCACTATTCATTTATAAATTCAGCACTAGCATGTGATTATACTAGCTTTACTTGAACATTAAAAAGGTCCATGCAATTTACAAACTTTCAAAAATGTCTAAGGAAAGTCCTAGCAGTAGAAACAAGGTCTCCCATTTACGATGAAATCCCCATTCAATAAAGCCTGAGATATTCAACTAGCGAGTTTAGATGATTACACCCACAAAGTCTAAACGTTTGGTGGAAGTTAGGGCCCATCCCGAATGACAACAAAAATCAAAGACATAAAATTAAAATGAAATATTAATATAGGCCCATTAACATGAATATCTAGTAATGAAACTCACATATCTTGGCAAAACAATATAGATTCATGCAACTCTATATTAAGATAAATTGATAACTCAACATTATAAAAATTCAAAAAAATATATATATATATATTTTTCATGACGGTTGAGAAATACTAGTAAAACACATTTTTTTCTATATGGAAGGTCAAAATATAAAATGCAATAGTACAGATGAAGTATCACGCTTAAACGCATGACCAGTGACTATTGGCGCATGCTCCTTATTTTCATCTTTAGGCTTCTCCTTGACCTACAAATATAATCAGGAATTTCATAAAACAAAATCAAATTGTGCTAGGTATAATTTATTACATTTAATCGACCAACACCTCTAAACAAAACGTAATGTCTTCCTGAAACTTACCACTTAGTCTCGATATTTAACAAATCTTATGAATTTAACAGATTCAATTTGTTGAGTACTTGGATGATCTGACTTTGATTTCTTTAAAGACTCCTCTAGCCAAGGGAATGAAGCTATGTATGTATAAATAACTAGGTCATTTCTATTCTAATAGATTTTGAATTGGCAAGAAAAGACTTCAAAAGATAATTATGTTGTGTAACTCAATAGTCCTCGATTCATTTGAAGATTTGTAATATGTTGCCTCTATGATAATATTTTTCTCAATACTCGCCCGAGCTGTGTAATTTTTGAAATATTCTATAAAATTGTTTAAAACTTTACTTGTAGTGCAAATTCTCTAAAAAGTTGATTCTCCTATTTCCGTTAATCCAACAGGTCATCAAATTATTAATCTTTCTACCATGTGTTTATACGACTTCGCTAGAAAAAAGGTGCAATCATGTAGACACCAATCGCCTCATGAAGGACATGCAAGCCTCTTGTCGTTATTTTTGTAGGTATCTGTGAAGATATTCACAGAACGTGGCAAGATTAGAAGCAAAAGTTGTCGCAATTAACTTATTGTTCGACGATAATGGATCAGCACTTGCATCTATAATATTTTTTTCTTTTTGTTCCAACATGCAACAACATGCAATAGGCTTGTTCCTATAGCTTTGTTTGAATCTTCTAAATACTTCTCCTTCATCTTCCAGGATTTTCTTATACTCAACAACAAAATCTTAATGGGCTTCCCGCTTAAAGGGACCATGCAATTGTCACAATAAAAAATAAAGGGAATACCCAAAGCCTCTTATCACTAACACCGATAGCTTCTCATCGACACTCAACACTACCCGCAACTTTTTCTTCAGTAGCATGGACTCAGCTACTTCTCAGGGTCAACCTCTAGTAACTTAACATCAATTTTACCCAATATGACAACATTAGGATTGTTGCGAACATCAATTTTACCCAATATGACAACATTAGGATTGTTGCTCCGCATACTAAAAATAATCACACAAAAATTAAGTTTCCAGCATTACTAAAAAGGAGAATTCTCTAATAATGATCGCCTAGAAACTTACTGGTTGCCAATCGTTCATGTGAAAGTGCACCTAAATCAATGCCTGGGATGTGTAAAAAACACAGTTCAGCTCATTATCCAATAAATTGATGTAAAATTTGCTATCCTTTAAGGATAATTGTAGAGGAACCAACTTGATGGATGGAATCTCACACAAACTAATATTGCAAAGTCATCCATGTCCTGTTAATTGTGAAGATATTCACAGAACATGGCAAGATTAGGATCAAAAGTTATCACAGTTAACTTATTGTTCGACATTAATGGATCAACACTTGCATCTATGATAAATTTTTCTTTGTTGTCCCAACATGCAACAACATGCAATAGGCTTGTTCTTATAGCTTTGTTTGAATCTTCTAAGTAATTCTCCTTCACCTTCCAGGCTTTGCTTATACTCAACAGCAAAATCTTATCAGGCTTCCCGCTTAAAAGGGTTATGCAACTGCCACAATCAAAAGTAAAGGGAATATCCAAAGCCTCTTATCACTAACACCGACAGCTCCTCATCGACACTCAACACTACCCACAACTTTTTCTTCAGCAGCATGGACTCAGCTACTTCTCAGGCGCAACCTCTAGTAACTTAACATCTGTTTTACCAAATACGACAACATTAGAATTGTTGAACAAAATACTAAAAATAATCACACAAAGATTAAGTTTCCAGCAATACAAAAAATTTTCCTAAAGGAGAATTCTCTAATAATGCTCGCCTAAAAGCTTGCTAGTTGCCTGTCGTTCAAGTGAAAGTGCCACCAAAATGAATGCTTAGGATGTGTAAGAAACACAGTTCATCTCATTATCCAATAAATTGATGTAAAAGTTATCATCCTTCAAGGATGCTTGTAGAGGAACCAATTTGATGGATGGAATCTCACTCAAACTAGTATTGCAAGGTCATCCTTGTCCATCTTAACAAAAAAAGAAATTCTTATTCAAATTCCCGAACTTACTTTCTAAGCCTTTTATTTATCTTCAAAAGCCTGGGCAATGAACATAAAAAAAAGGAAATTAATCGACCACTCCACTAGAGCATGACTATACTCGCTAGTGAGCTAGAAACAATTTGTGTGGATAACACCTCATAGGATCAAATGTTCACTTCTATTGTTTCGAAGAAAAGGAGTTGCAGTCCAAATCTAATTTAATTCTTACAAAAGCAAAGCTCTATCTATTTTATTCTAGTACAGAAGTAGCCCAATATGAGAATTCAAAGTGAACTACTTTTTATCGATGAATTCACATTGTACTTCACACAAATTAGAGAGGATTCAATCCATCTTTAAGAAGTGCTCAATACAAGAAAGTAATGTATTTGACATTATGAAAGATGTTCAAGAAAAGAGATCAATTTGATTCAAGCTCAAAATGAGAACCCTCAAATGCTTAAGAGAAAGAAAGGAAAACTTCAAATGAGCTATGCTACAAGCAATTTATAGGGAAAAAAGTGGAATCTAATGTGTCGTGCAATCGTTTCTATGATTCACATTGCCAGATTGTTAATAAATATAGTAAATTCAAAAAAACATAAGTCACATAATTAATATGGAAAATAAAGATTAAAATTATAAATTTATCATAGAATTCAATGTACATCAAATGTGGCAAATACTACACATCATTGCACTCTCAAGCTTAACAACAAGAGAAGTTGCTCTACCTAACAAATTTTCCACCATAGGATTAGAAAATAACTCTTTGAAGTTTAAGCCTCTTCAAATGAAGTGTTGAGTTATAATCTTGAGACCAACAACAAATTGATTTACCCGAGAACTTGTACTTCTGCATAGCATAAGCACCTCATTCTTCAAATTGTCAAGCTACTCTCACAAGTTATTAACAATTTCGGAATGATTCCCAATGCAGCAAATCTTTCAGCCAAGTTCTCAAACTAAATCATCCTAGATTCAATAGAGAGCTCAATTTTATTAATCCTCTAAACAACTTTCAACTTTTGTCATGCTAATTGTGAGGCATGCCAACAAGCCGACCACCCGATCACCCTCATCAAACCATTTAGTTACCACTGGAACATCTTGAAAGTACTTCGAGGTTCAATCCAAGTTGTGTTTGGCGGGGAGAAACTTCTACCAGCTTAAGAGGGTGAATACAGTTTTCAGAGAAAATCTCTTAAATTTGGAATTTCAGCCACATCACCATTTCTTCTGCCTTCATCAACCTCCTTCTCTATTTCCTTCGAGGGAGGAGTAGAAGACAACTCCCCAAAAATTTTTTTGAGGTTTCATTTCTTTGTTTCTCTACACTAACATTCTTGAAATGTCCGTTCCAAAAAGCCACCAGCAAAATCCATAAACCAATGAAAGGGAAAATATCATTTTCAAGGATGAATAAATCATCGAAGGTGCTATGAGATATTAATGAAATTCATTTACATAAAATACCATAATAATTTAGATTAAAAAAAATTAAATTTGGATTAATTTGCTGACATGGCAAGATTAGAACAAGATATGTATTCATTCTCTTGTTTTTTTTACATTTATCCAGTTAAAACATAAGAGAATCAGTAAACTAAATATATATAAAAAAAGTTTAATATTAATTATTGCAGGTTATTACCTAACCAATATAGCACAACTCAGCGAACCAAAATGAAAAGTAGATTCACAAAAACAACTAAAACCAGTTTAGAAATAGTGTAAACTTGCCCGAGGAAATATGCAATCGCCCGAGTCATCAGGTGCTCACAATGATCTAAAGAGTCACCAAACTCTTGGAGTGATTGTCAAAGGTCATTTTCGATTCCCAAAGTTCTCGGCAACTCGCCCTAACATAAAAAAGCAGTCACACAAGCTATAGAACCACTCACTCGATTTGTTCTCAAAGTAACTTATACCCACAAGTAGAGGTTACTTGCCCTTACAAACTATCTGACTTTTCAACAAGTTGGCTACTCAACCCTGGCTACCACAACAGAGTTGTTAGGCTAGATGCTTCATGTAATTAAAAATATATTATTTTATTTATATACGTAATTTCTATTATAGCACCGGAAATCTTATAATCATAAGGTCATTATAGAGTAAAAGGGCCATTTTTGGAAGACATTCTCTTATATCTAAATTTAATATAATGAGATTCTAAAGCCTCAACATTCATTTTCCCTTTTTCTTTATTTCTCTTCTTGCACTTTGCTTTTTACATGTAGCATGAGCTTATACATCTCTGCAGACATATTTGATTGAAGTTCCTTTTAACTTCACAAAATTGGAAGTCAACATGTAAAGTGGAGCGCCACATTCTTCACTGATTCAAATTTGAGGGTCTAGCATGAATTGGCAATCCTACAAAGTCATTCACTGGTGCATTCTTCTCTGAAGAACACCATCCTTGTGATCTAACTGTTGTGCATGCTGATAGGTCGACCTATTGGTGGCCCTCATGAACTACTTCGAGTGCAGCCAAAACATCCTGAAAGATCTATTCATATATTCAATCGAAGTTGTGCTTGGTCGAGAAAAACCTCCACTTGCCTCTTGAGAAAATTACTTACATTAAAATATTCAACTACATCCTCTATTCTACCATTTTCATCAATCTTCTCATTCTTTATCTTTTATCAAGGAAGCAATGGAAGACATATCCCCTAGATTTTGTTGAGCGTTCCTTTGTTTCTCAGTTGTAACATTCTTTCAATGTTAGTTACAAAAAGCCTCCTAACCCATTTTATGAATCCAGGAGAAGGAAAATATCAAATTAAAGGATGAAGAATTATTCATGGGAAACGAGATATTTATAGAATTCATTTTTATAAAAAGCAATATATATATATATATATATATATATATAAAAATTACATTTTGATTAATTTGTTAGCTCAACATTATTAGATATTTTATTCATTTTCTTGTACTTTANACTGAAAGATCTATTCATATATTCAATCGAAGTTGTGCTTGGTCGAGAGAAACCTCCACTTGCCTCTTGAGAAAATTACTTACATTAAAATATTCAACTACATCCTCTATTCTACCATTTTNGTGCTTGGTCGAGAAAAACCTCCACTTGCCTCTTGAGAAAATTACTTACATTAAAATATTCAACTACATCCTCTATTCTACCATTTTCATCAATCTTCTCATTCTTTATCTTTTATCAAGGAAGCAATGGAAGACATATCCCCTAGATTTTGTTGAGCGTTTCTTTGTTTCTCAGTTGTAACATTCTTTCAATGTTAGTTACAAAAAGCCTCCTAGCCCATTTTATGAATCCAGGAGAAGGAAAATNCCTTTGTTTCTCAGTTGTAACATTCTTTCAATGTTAGTTACAAAAAGCCTCCTAACCCATTTTATGAATCCAGGAGAAGGAAAATATCAAATTAAAGGATGAAGAATTATTCATGGGAAACGAGATATTTATAGAATTCATTTTTATAAAAAGCAAAAAAATATATATATATATATAAATTACATTTTGATTAATTTGTTAGCTCAACATTATTAGATATTTTATTCATTTTCTTGTACTTCATGTACTAGCCCTCCAAAGATACTATAGAATCAAGGCATTAATAATATACCAAAAATGATTAAAAGTAGTTAAGACCAAACGAGGATAAAACAACTCGATGGATTAAATGAAGAGCGCCTGATCTACAAAGATCCAACAAAACTACCTCGGAGCTAATGTGAAATCTCCCAAGAAAATAGTGCATGCCGAAGCTATCAAGTACTCATCACACTCCTATAAAAATTCATCAAGACCATTTTGGATTGCATGAGATCTTAGCANCAGCCCTCCAAAGATACTATAGAATCAAGGCATTAATAATATACCAAAAAAGATTAAAAGTAGTTAAGACCAAACGAGGATAAAACAACTCGATGGATTAAATGAAGAGCGCCTGATCTACAAAGATCCAGCAAAACTACCTCGGAGCTAATGTGAAATCTCCCAAGAAAATAGTGCATGCCCAAGCTATCAAGTACTCATCACACTCCTATAAAAATTCATCAAGACCATTTTGGATTGCATGAGATCTTAGCAACTAGACCGAGCACAACAACTTACCCAACCTATAAATTTATTAGCCCCATTCACTCTTGGAGTTACTTACGCTTGTCAGTAGAGGACACTCGCCCCAACATACTATCAACAACTTCAACAAATCAACCACATGACAACCCTGACTTCCAAGGCGCATACTCTAGCAATCAGGTATCCACCAGGGATGTCAATTCCGCCCGACCCAAATAGAGTCAACCCAAACCTGACCGGAATAATAAATGGTTCAAATACTAAGACCCAAACCTGACCTGAACCCAAGCTTGACCCGCTAACCCGAACACAATATGAACTTTCGTGCTTATTCGGATCATAATTAGAATTTCAGATTAAACCTGAACCCAACCAGAAAAAAAAAACAGGGTCGAATTCTCTGATCCGACTCGACTCGAAAAATATTTGGGTCAAACCTAACCCGAATTTTGTGAGTTGANGATTAGAATTTCAGATTAAACCTGAACCCAACCAGAAAAAAAAAATCGGGTCGAATTCTCTGATCCGACTCGACTCGAAAAATATTTGGGTCAAACCTAACCCGAATTTTGTGAGTTGAATTCGAGTCATGTTGGCATGTCGAGTAAATTTTTGACACCCCTGATATCCATCTATCACTTGTCAAAGTATACTTCTATATTTTCTTAGCTACATACTCTTTAGGCTATACGTCTCATGTAATTATGAATATAATTTTATTATTTTATACAACTTTTCTACTTTAGTTTTGATTTCTCTTATATAGCTTTTCGTGTAGCACCGAAAACATCATAAATATAGGGTCAAAGAAGTATTTCGGGGACATTCACTTGTATTTAAATCTATTATAGTAGAATTTTAGTCTCAGAGCTCATTTCTCTTTTGTCTNCTCACTTGTATTTAAATCTATTATAGTAGAATTTTAGTCTCAGAGCTCATTTCTCTTTTGTCTCCCTATTTTTTACCTAGCTTACAATTTGTTGGTCTTATGAGTAGGGTCCTTACATCAAACAGATAAATTTGGAAACGTCAAGTTGGACAGCTTTATACTTTAGATAATCTACAAATTAAAATGTTCTCACCTTGGTTTTATCCATGCTCCAGGCCCTTGCAACTTCAGGGGGCATAAGATCTGAGGCAGCTTGAGCAGCAATTGCTGCAAACTTGACTCTTGTTGCTTTTTGCTCCTCCATATCTGG